>OX465114.1:11443288-11515560 GCA_949987565.1 Luidia sarsii | reverse complement strand
ATGCAGGTTAATGCACATGCCAACCATTATTATTTTATGGAAAAGATTATGTTATGATATTAAGTTATGATATTTTACAGAAATTATTTTGGGACTAAAATGAGAGCTACATGGTTAGTCTTGTCAGGCAATTTAAAGTGAAGATAAGAGAATTTACCACGGTCTGTGCACATTTATGCTTCAGGGACAAAATGGGTTAGGTTTAAGTGTTCTGTTTTAAACATTATGGCAAGTCAGGACTTTGAAATGGCAACAAATGAATGAAACAAAAACAACAACTTAACAGCCCACAAGCAGCAACCAACAAACGAATGGGTACCGGTAGCTCAAATTGCACGATAGCAAACTCAAAGGAAAAGCTTCAACATTGCTTCACTGCTTACTTTGAATGTTTTTTTAAAGAGGGTGCCGTAACTTGCAAGATGGCCGATATTCAACTGAAATGACACACAGCGGGTAGACAATGAGGTTGAGCACAGGGGCCATATACATGTATGTACTACAAACAAACAAAAAACATTCGGGATCATGCACTGGCCCATCCCTCAGACAATTTTGAATTCCCTTTAACCCCCCTTAAAAGTTGTATTTGTAAAAGATTTTTTTTTTTTTTTTTTTTTTTTTTGGAGCACAAGTGCGCAACTTGCAAATGGCTGACATTGCACTGAGATGACAAAATGGGTAGGCAAGGGGGTTCAGGACAGGGTAGAAATAAAAGGAAATTTACACTGCAGAAAACCCACTTCAGGATCATGCACTGGCCCATCCTCAATGCACCACAATAAGGGGTGGGGTTTTTTTACTTCAGGAGGCTGAGACTGTAACTTGCACAATGGCCGAAATTGAGCTGAAAATGACGCAGTGGAGTCACATGGGGGAAAAAAAAAATGTCACACTCCAGAAACACATTTCAGGGGCGTACACTCAGACTATTTCGACCCCCTCCCCTCCTCCCTCAAAAAAAGCAAAAAAAATTGAAGTTGGGGGTGTGGTTAAGGACTGACACCATGCCCCCCCCCCCCCCCTGTTTGAGTCTCCATTAGGTAAGCGACGATCGAATCGCGGAGAGAAAACGACCATCAGGAAATGAGATCAATGCAAACATGCTCAGCGCGGCTGGATCACTGGGGTGTGTGGGAAGTGGGAACCGCGGAAAAGTCTGGAACCAAACGAGGCTGTGTTTTGAAGCAGATACACATGCGGCCGTCACCGGTTTGCCTTCTCTGTCTCATTCGTACGGTGTTGTTCCGATTGGAAACTGCAAATCAATCTCAAGTCTCAGAATGCAGCTTTGAGAGTGGAATGGTTGCTCTGAGTACCCCCGCCCCCTTTACATTTTCATCGGCACGATTATTTTAAAGATCGATTGCCAGCATTATCAAGTTACATTTCTTTTGTGCATGTGTGTGTGTGTGTGTGGGGGGGGGACCCGGGAGGGTTACCTTCTTTTACAGAGCAAAGTACTTTTTATCTGTCCCCAAAAAACTTACAATGTAGGCCTAAATGTTGTCTAGAACAGGAACAAATAACATCCACAAAATGTGATTCTGCTTCTTTCTTTTTGGACTTCCTTTTTTTCCCCGGGATGGATTAAAAGGATGGCAAAATGAATTCAAAACCAAAGGCGGATTTCTAGAGCCATGGGGGTAGGCATAACATCAGCACTGGTTCCCATAAAGTACCAATTGGGTAGGGCGATGATGCAATACTGACCACAATACATGACCGAAATTTCCGGGGGAAGCTAACAGCAAATGATAAAGAATGACTGGCCTGCCACCAAGGGTGGTATAGGGGCTGCTGTCAACAGTTTTCTTTCAAGAAGCAGCGAATGTTTAGGGAGTGGTGCCAATGAGAGACCGATGAAGAGGAATGGAGCTGGGTCGTTTCACTACTCACTGCAGGCGAGCTCTTGGATCGGTTCCGCTTTTTGTTGCCGTGCTCCGAGGGCAGCCTCTTGGTCGGCTCCAGGTAATCCCCCAAGTCGCCCTGGCCGGCGGCCGGCGGCGGTGGCGGAGGCGGAGGTAGCCGTGGGGAGTATCCCACCGCCGATGACCCCTCCTCTGCCTGCCGAGAGCTCCAGGTTCCAGGGAGGCGGTCTTGGCCAGGGGCTGCGGCCGCTTCTCGGTGGGGCTGGCCAGCTGGGCGTGGCTGTTCCGGAAGGTCAGCCCGCCCTCCTGGGCGTCCAGCGGGCCGGGCCCCGCGGCCGGGGCGTCCGTCGGACCCAGCTTGCCGGGGGCCGTCCGGCGGGGGCTCCGAGGAGCTGATGACGTCCTGCAGCTCTCCATCGGGTTGAAGCACTTGTTAAGGCTCTGGGGGCTTCCATCCGAGCCTGTCGGACCCTCGGTGCCTCGAGCTGAATCCGTGTCTGAAAAGTCGGGGGGGAGGGGGGGGGGGAACCGAACAATGCCACATGAAGTTTCCTTGTCAGTTCCCCCATCAGCCATTTTTCCTTTCATTTGTTTTACCCCCCCCCCAAAAAAAAGCTCAAAACTGTATTAGTTTGTTGATTCCTATACAGATTATAACTTCCTGACACTAAAATGCAAGAGCTGCATTAAGGGCGAAGATCTTACAGCGCGCAAGATAGCCTACTCTTGCGAGATCACATGCATCTGGATGAAGTACGCACTGGACGCCATTTTAGTAAGCAAAGTCGCACACATTCTTTCCATTTCATGGTCACATCACATCAAAGTTATCACATTCTGTTCACGCGTCCAAAGTGGTATCTTTGTTATCGTTTGTCACTCTCTCGCTTCATTTCTGGAGCACTGACAGCAAACAACAGATTCCATTGCTTACTAAAATGGCATCCAGTGCATACTTCACCTTTTGCTCGGAGTAGTCCATCTTGCGCGCTTTGCGCGCTATAAGATCTTTGGTTAAGGGCCACATTTGGGGCTTGAAAGTTGCTTTACAATCTATGTTGCCTATCTGTCTCTCTCTCTTTATTTCTTCCAGATGAAGTTTTAATGTTGTATTTTTCCTCCAGAGAAACAAGGGAAGGAAACAGTATCAGCACCTGAACTACTGAACCCACCCCTCATGAAGGGCCTTCCCTGATGATCACCTATCTTTGCTGTGCTGGGGCACCAGTCAGAAGCATTTAATCATGAACTTGCCATATATCTCCAGGGACCACATTTATATACAATGTCCACCAAATGGCGTTAACAGAATCAGTTTTTAGATTAACCCAAGACGTGACCCCAACTTGGAGAAATAACCCTTAATCTTGCACGTACTGCCTCCATCCATGCAACTGACAAGGCAGAGATTCTGGGGGAGGGGGTAGGCGACTGAATATTCATTGATCTCCAAAGCTGTCAAAGGGGATCTATTGGTGACCATCTTGCAAATGGCCAGTGGACAATCTATCGGGGTCGGGGACCCTGCTGACTGACCAGAGGGGAGGGAAGGGAGGGAGGGAGGGAGGGAGGGAGGGGAAGGGAGGCAGGGAGGCAGGGAGGCAGGGAGGGAGGCAGGGAGGCAGGGAGGGAGGGAGGGAGGGGGAGGGGAGGGAGGGAGGCGGAGGAGGCGGAGGGGGAGGGAGGGAGGGAGGGGGAGGAAGGCAGGGAGGGAGGGAGGGAGGAGGGAGGCAGGGAGCGAGGCAGGGAGGGAGGGGGAGGGAGGAGGGGAGGGAGGCAGGGAGGGAGGGAGGAGAGGACATGCCAGACTGACTGGTCATGTTCACATGGACGAGGGCGGGCTTACCTGACGGGGGTTACTGGGCTGACTTCGTCGCTGTGCATCTGCAGTCTCTGCTGGTTGCCCTGTGGTTGGGAACAATGACAAAAAAATGAAAGTGATCCCTAAAAAACAACATGGGGGCAACTCAAGAACTGTCACAACTCTCTCTCTTTCTCTTAAAAAGAAGAAAAAAAGGTACCCTGCTGAGCAGACATGATGGAGCCCAACAACTTAACTCTATCCTGTGAAATAGCATTTATTCACTGCAATGTGGGCATTAAACATGTATAAACCTCCCGGTTTCGAGACAGATTTTCCGGGCTCGGCTTGAGCTAGGTAGATTAGGAGGGACTGCATGGAGCCTGCCCCAAATCAGGTCGTGGCTTCAGAGACAGGTGAGCCTGACTACGCTGCAGTGCAAACCAATTGGCAAAGGGTGTTTGACCCTAGGAATCTATCTGAGCAACTTCCGACTGTCGGTCTCTCCTCTCCTTCCCCATCTGGCTAGTCCGTTTGCTCCTCCCAGTTCGTCCGTGCTCAATCTTGATCTCCATTCTGTTCGGTGCAACTCCAGATTCTGAACTCATCCTGTTGTTACGTTGCAGGAATGGGGTCGATGAGTACCGCCCGAGATTTGGTGGTCACTTCACGTTATCGACTTGAGTCCGTACACATTGAGCTACATGTAAGTTCACTCTCAAGAGTTACAGACTGGCAGATAGCGTATAATTTATTCAAGCATACGAGAAAGAGTCTGAATCTATAGGGCAGTATGAGATGATCTTCCATCAGCGTGTGTACTTCCTTTTTGACTCTAGTGGGGAAAAAAAAGCCAGCTGTGATGAAACAACAAAACTCTTGCTCTATAATTGCACTTCTACGTGGTTAATGCTATTAGTGTTAGACATGCAGTTGAAGGTGTTGGTCAGATGGGAGGTGACTACGTAGGTTGACGGCAACAGCAGCTGCTGTGCCTCCTACAAGAAAGTGGCTTCCAGAACTGAAGGGCCAAACCGGATTTGTCTAGGTAGCACAGAGGAAGGCTAATTGAATTATGATGAGTCCACATCATCCTTCTACCAACTGTTCTTTTTCTTCATGCAGTTTGCACACCGTTCAAGGCCACACAATTAAGGCGGTTAAAGAGGGGAGATAGACCCATCCGCCAAAATTGAAACAACATCCACTTTTTTCAATGCTTTACAAAAGAAAAGGTGTGCTCAATTTTACAGGAGGCAAAAACATTGACAACAGCAGGTAAATTCTGCGCAACTTGGTTAGTGAGAAATCGTGGCTTCACAAATTAGGCAGCTCCCATTCCTACTTGTTTGGGATGCTTCACTGCTTGATGGCGTTAGTGAGAAAGTGAGAATCGGTGCAATTAGTCATATTCTCTAACATGAGGTGGCATCTTAGATTTGGTGTGCAAATTGCATCCAGGTGAACTGCCGAAAATAGAACCCTTTTTGGAAAAGTGGCAAAGAAAGGTTGACTGGATTGGGATTTGAACCCGGGACCTCTGGTTTGGCATACCAGCGCTCTTAACCTTCTGAACTAACCAGCCCTTACATCTGCACATGGTGGCCTTCCCCAATAGACAACTTATCTTTGCCAGAGTGGGGGAGCCAGTTAGAAGCGGGGATAACCCCAGTTTTCATTCACCTGCAAACAACCTATTGTACTGTAATTTTTGGAATATAAGTTGCCCTGAGTATATAAGCTGCAGCGCTCCAAATTTTCATGAGGAGATTCATGCCAAAGATAAAAAAAATATTTCTCTTTTCTGGTCAAAAACTGTCTCCCATACACACATACATATGTTTGAATGTCAATTTTATTCTTCATGGCTTAGTGCATAAGACGCCTGGGCTGGATTTCACAAAGCCTTTAATACGATGCATCGTAATTTGTAACTCAACTTACGATGGATAACCCGTTGTAAGTTGTGACGGGCCATACGGTTTCTGTGCATCACTCATTGTCTTGCGATTGATCGTAAGTTACGATAGGCTTTGGGTGAAATCGATTGCTGGAGTACGATAAGCCGTAGTAAAAAAAATTCACGGGGCAAAATCCACGTATAAGCCGCGGGTTAATTTTAAACCTGGCTACAGCAGTTTGTGTCACTCGAGCCATCAAATTTGGAAAAGCTGCCATCTGATGGCTGGGAAGTTCAGGTGGTAGGAGCACTGATATGTCAAGCCAGAGGTTTTGGGGTTCAAAGTCTCGGTCCAGTCCAATTTTTCTTTGCCACTTTCGTTGTCTAATTTTTCAAACTGAAAGCCCTCCGAGATACAAGAACTCACCCCCATCGGAGACAACTGGGTCATTGAGGACTTAAGCTCCTCGCCTTCCTCAGTTTCCCTTCCTCCTCTTTCTCTAACGCCTGCAAACGAAAAACCATAAGAACACACCATGCAAACAGAAAAGTATGGCCAACAAATAATAAAACTCACCATTCACTCTAGGCTAATATTAGCAGTGTTTTGCCGAGGTAGTAACAGCCCATGAATATTCAAATGAAAATCAAATCAAAGTGTATCTATTACATAGGAATGACGGCTTGTAAGTGGCAGTTTGGATGGCTTGATTGCAAACATAAATTTAAACAAATAAGTCATGGATTTTAATAACCATGCATAATTAATTAATAACCAGATTATCTACTTTGCAAATAGAGCATTATAATTTAACCGGGATCCGACTAAAAAACAGTTTTCAATCCAAATTAAGCAAACTTTGTGTCTGACATTTCAACAATGTGTGTCCTGTGCATGTCAATAAATGGCATGGCTGAGGTATAACCTGTCACAAGTTTACAAGAGGAGGCCAGAGAGAAGGGCAGACGAGATCCCTCATTTTTGTTGTCAGGGCTCATCCAGCGGGCAAAATCTTTTTCGGTGGATTTACCCTTCTGACTCTTCCATACTGCTCGGAATACATTTTAGCCCCCCCCCCCCACAGAACCTTAAAAAGGGGCCATGCTGAACCTTTTTAATTTGTTTTCCCTTTTGTCATCTTTTGCTCTTTCCTTCTTGGATGCACCTCTTACCCCCCAGGAAGCAGCTTCTTTCCCTCCCACTCTCTCTCTTTTCTCCCCTGCCTTTCACTCTCTCTCCCTCTCCCTCTCCCTGTCTTTCTCCCTGTCTCACTGTACCTTTGACATGCTCTCTCTCTCTCTCTCTCTCCCATTTACACTCCCTCTCTCATTGCCTCTCACCCTTTGTCTCCTCTTTACCCTTCTTTCCCTCTCCCTCCCTCCCCATCTTTCTGTCCCCCTTTCTCTCTCTCCCCTCTCTTTCTTGCTCTCTCCCCTCTCCCTCTCTCTATCCCCCTCTCTCTCCCTTTCTCTCTCTCTCCTTCCCCCTCTCTATCTCTACCCTCACTCCCCCTCCCTCTGTCTCTCTCTCTGTCTCTCTCTCCCTCTCTCTTTCTTGCTCTATCCCCCTCTCTCCCTCTCTATCCCCCTCTCTCTCCCTCTCCCCTTCTCTCGTTCTCCTTCTCCCCCTGTCTCTCTCCGTCTCTCTTTCTGCGTCTCTCTCTCCCCTCTCTATCCCTCCCTCTCTCTCTACCCATTCCTCTTCCACTGCCTCTCCCCCATCAGCACTTCCTAATCATGCCTTCCCCCGCATTATTCACTCTGTTCCAGATTCGCCGGCCCGTCTACAGAAATCTAACTCGGGTGTCCATATCCAGAGTTCACGTTCCCACGGGCAGTTCATTTATTTAACCAGGAAACGGGCCAAGAATGAAAAGATAGAGAGAAAAAAAACCCCGTGAAGACGGGCCAAGGAGGAAGGAGAAAAAAAAAGACAAGAAGAAGATCCCATCCAAGCAAGTGGCACAGTACATTTAGCCAGCACCTGTCAAGGTAGAATCCACCTGTTCTGTGGACATCAAATGCTAACATGCTATCAGTTTCTGCTTGCTTAATTAATAATGGAACTTGAGAGTAAGAAGGAAGAGGGGGAAAGGGGAGGAGAAAAAAAAACCCACCTGAGTGAGTAGGGAAAGGGTGGTGGGGGGGGGGGGGAGAGAGAAGGAAACACGGAGGAAGTACGGTGGTTGATAAGGCTGAGAGAGAGCGATGCTTGTTTAACATTAATTCTCGGTCTATACGCTCTAGACGTTGACTGGAGACTTGGTGTTATTGAACACGGGTGTCTCTGTCCGCAGACGACGTTCTTGTAAACCATGGCTCGCTCAGACAAGCTGTTCCGGTCAGTTCGCGAAGACGTAGAGCTCCAGTATTGGCTAGAAAGAGACCCCAGGATTCTTGAAGGCTCCCTTCTTTCTTTCTTCTTTTTTTTTTTGCTTTTCTGAGGGGCTTGATGCCATGACCTGGGAAAAAGTTTAAGAAGCGCTACAAAAGGCACGGAAGCCCCGGCGAAATTCAATCAGAGTCATCTGACCCTGCAAGCCCTGGGGGAGGGGAAGGGAAGGGAAGAAGCTTGTTGGCAGGCAGCGCACAATACATGTCCTACAGCGGAACTCCAAAATCGTAACTGTGAAAAATCGGGGAGCCGAGATGGGAGTGGGTGCAGGGGAGAGGGACGGGAGGGGAAGGGGGGAGGCAGAGAGGACCTATATTGGAGACAGACTGCCCTTTATCCTGGGGGCTGATGGGGAAGAAGGGGGTTTGGGGGCGGCGGGTTGGGGCTGAAGAGAAATTGACGAAAAATGAAGCGGAAATGCCCTCCATCGAGAAAAGAGGAAATTCGGGAGGAAATATTACGATCAAATGGTGGAAGTAGGGAGAATGGCTTAAAGATGGTGTGTACTGGGGAGGAGGTCAGGAAGTAGGGATGCATTGGTGCGTGGGTAAGGGAGGATGTCAGGGGGTGAGGGGAGGGTAGACGGGGTAGCTTGGGGTGTAGCTGGGAGGGGCTCTCATGGAGGGTGGCAGTTGGTTCCGTTTGGGGTGCGGGTGAGAGAGGTTGTGTGAAAGAGACTGGTTATCTGCAAATGCTAAGACACCCTTCAGTGGAATGTTGCACCCAAATCAAATACAAAACTTCAACTTTCAAATTAGTCGAATATGGACTTCCCTAGCCGCCTGTGTATTTCCTGAGTTTCCTCCACATTGATCATTTCAAATTGGCTGTAGATCCATGTAGGCCCTAAGTCCTTAGAAAAGTAAAGTAAGCAGAGCCTGACTGCCATTTTGATCCTAGCATGACCTTCCTTTGAAAAAGGTCCTGCTGCAATCAAACCATCACACCTTCCTAATTTGCATTTTGGTCAATTGATTTTAGTCAGTAAACAGTTTGCAACATTTTTGCATATTACAAAAGTTAAGTAAAGTAAAAATTAAAGTGCGTATTGTGACCTGTTGATGTTAAGATACTGATGAATTAACTTTAGATTTGTTTATGCTGAGCTAAAGACAACTTTCAAACAGTTGCCAATGGTTCTAAGTTATTCAAACAAACAAGCAAACAAACAGACAGGCAATCAGACAGGTAGACAGACAAACAGAAAAATGGACATACAAGTACATGCACCAACAGACAATCCCAAACACTCAACAATATATGCCAATCTTAAACACTCTTCCTTCCTTCCTTCCTTCGAGTCTGGCACTGTCTCTCCGTTTTTCTGGAGAGTATTGCAGCCTCTGTGACTTCAAGTTACTGCCTCCGTTACTCATTCACAACCCCCTGGCTGCAGGGTTGCGCAGGACAAGAAGGCCCGGGGGACAAACTATTGATTCTCGCAGGAAAGGTCAGACTATTATGAGCTCGCGCCTCTGCCTTGTCGTCACGAGTTTGGGGGGAAGAGGAGGTAACGACGGAATGCAAGAAAACTGCAACATTGCTTCTCTGCCATGCACACAATTTCCAGTGACCTGCACTGAGCACATTGGCAACGTGCATCCCAAAGGTTGTAGAACCCCTCCTTTTTTCTTTTTTCTTTTTTCTTGGGGGGTTTTGGCATCAATTTTGACTATTAAGATATTGACAGCTGAAAGGCATCAACCGAATGGGTTGGATCTTGTATGCGAGTCAAACAGTATACTCATCTTAGGTGAAGAGGGGATGGAAAGGATTTTAGGGCGTGGAGACTGATGTAAGTGAACAGAAAACAGGAGGGATAATTCATGTTCACGTTTTCAATGGAAGATTCAGGTTATAAGGATAGCCACTGTGTGCTTGCATGACACTGTGTGCACAATACCAGTGGTGATGGATTGTAGTAAATGAATACACAAAGAGTGCATATGAGTAGGGCAGCACATTGATCCTTTTTTGTCTCTGGTCAATAGTCATCACCATTGTCCCTCAATGGGGAAGGACTACACCAAGGACAAATCCTTGGCCTAGCCACCAAGCAACCAAAGACCAAATGTTACTCTAATGGTATTTTCGTAAATCAATCTGCCTCTTCATCGGAACCTTATTACCAATGTAATGTACACATGTAAGGCCTATATTCTCAACCTCATGACAATGGAATCCTAATGTATTTCCCTTCTCCGGCTCTGGAGAGCTAGTCTGCTTCGTAGGCATCTACCTTGAATTTCTATTGGCCTGGTCAAAAGGCCCATTTGAAAATAATAACCACGATTTATGTTGCACCATATCCATTTGTAAAAGAAGTGCATTTATCCTTCTGAATGGATGATATACTATCATCAGTAGGGCAGGCACAAGGGGCTCTTAAGTTCTGACAGAATCAGGAGATGGAGTGGAGCACAGTTCTGTCACTCAGTTCTCCAATCCTACAACAGTCCTCCCAAATAGTGAACGGCCAAAGACCAACGAATGAAGAAAGGAAAAATGCACTTGAACTAATATACAAAAAGAGACAAAAACACTGCTTGGTACAAACTGACAAATCTCACACAAATTTGATAGACCGGGAGTGGATTTCACTAAGCCTTACGATGCATCATAGCTCAACTTACAATGGCTAACCCATCGTTAGTTGTGATACGCCGTGTGGTTTCTGTGCATCGCTCATCCCCGTGCGATTGATCCTAAGTTACGATGGGTGTGGTGAAATCGACTGCTGATGTTTCGATCCTAGCAGGGCCTTTCTCAAAGGCTGCACAAACTCTGAGACACAAAACGAGAGGACGGTGCAAGGGCGCAAACCAAGATCTCGGGAAAGCGATACCCGATCGCAGAAGGCAAAACAGGACATAACTTTACATCCTGACTGGGAGGGCGTTTAAGCAAAGAAAAAGAAAGGAAAATCTCCTGGGCAAAAACTATGAATGACCAAGTAGGCACATGTGCTTGCATTACAAGTGATATCAATGGTTCTGGGGCAGAGGGGAAAAAACAAAAACTTGGGGCGCTGCAATTTTTTTCTTTTTTCTGAAGATGCCGTAAGGAAGAAACCAGCATAGAACCGCCTCTCTCTTCCCTTCCCTCCCTCCACCTTTTCTCCCTTTGGGCTCAGTGACCTCCATGCTTCTGATTTCTGCCGACGCAGGGAGACCATGTTCTGCCCATCACCGTCAGCAAAACAGGGGAACTTCAATTTGGGGTTTCATGCATATGCAGGAGGGAGGGAGAGAGGGGGGGGGGCTGTATGTAATTTGCACACCTCCGGGACTTTTTGACGAGGAAAATAAAGGCGCGGATGGAAGAGGAAGCGGAAAGGGCAGGGAAACTGGTACTAGCCCATGTATATGGGTCAATGGGCAAATTCAATTTTGTTTCATGATTTCCAACCATCGAACGGGAAATCAATTTAGTCGGCTCCTTTATTAATGTGTGACCGGCAACTGACAACTCTCCACACAACAAAAGTGAAGTATAAACTGATTTCAAACTTGCGGCTCTATATAACTGGGGAATAGCTGGCAGGGCCGGGGCAGAACCTAAAAGTTTTTCAGACATTCAGGGATCCTGATGTGATGGAGTTTTGACGCACACAAAAAGTAATGGGCTCTGGGCCAGTTCGTGCGGCCATGACGGCATTGTGGGTTTCGACCCGCATGTGACTCAAGTTGGCCTAGCACTTGGTGGCATACTGTGGGATTGTTGGCTTGATGCGTTGCTGCAAATGTTTGTATTGCTGTTCAGGCTGCCGCTGCTGTCGGCGTTGCTACTGTTTCTGTTGCTGCTGCTGTTGTGATTGCTGTTGCTACTGTTGATGCTGTTACAGTTGATGATGCTGTTGCTGCTATTGTTGCTACTTCTACCATTGCTACTTTTGTTGCTACCATTGCTACTAATGCTACTTTTGTTGCTACTATTTATGTTGTTGCTGTTGTTGTTGTTGCTGTTGTTGTTGCTACTGCTGCTGCTGCTACTGCTGCTGTTGCTACTATTGCCGCTGTTGCTACTCTTGCAGTTGGTACTGTCATTTCTACTATTGCTGTAGTTGCTTCTGATGCTATTGAGCTATTTTGGGTTATGATTTGCTTTTAAAAGCTTTTGCTAAGAATTATCTAAGGGAGTTCTCCAAGGCAATAAAAAGTTCCAGTGGCCTAGTTTTTGTGTGTGGAGCTTTTCTCTCTTATTTCACCATCATCCCTCCCCTATATAAAATTCTTTCAAATCGTGTACATTCAGTACCTGCTTGGTATTCCCATTGAACAAAAAAGTGGGTCATTGAAAAGATGGAGGGGGTGATGGAAATCCATCCCTGTTCTGCCGATGGTCCAGATAAAACTTCCTCCTCTCTGAAATGCAAAACTCTCCGAACACAATCTCCCTCACACTGGCAAACAGGTATTTTGCACCCGCATAGAGATTCGTATCGTTTTTCCCAAAAGAGAGAGGAGAAGAGAGGAGGGGGAAAAAAGGGAGGGAGGGGATACGGGACAGGACCTGAATAGGGTGATGCCTGAAAATAATACCCCGCCATTGCATTGAGTCACGCCACAAAAGCAGTGGTTGTTGATACTAGTGGTGAAACGGTTTTGTCAGACATTTTATTTTCTTTCTGGAGGGGTGGGGGGGGGAGGGCCCTCGCCAAAGTGGAGGCCTGGACCAATCAAAACAGCTCCTTCACAGAGGATGCACTTTGCTGGGATTTTTTGTTTTTTTAAACCTTCTTTCTCTCCCCCTCTCCTCCTCTCCCCCCATAAAAAAAAATCAATTCTAATTTCTAGTGTTATCAGGTTAGCTGTAAGTCCCTAAATTTTCTCTTTCTCTCGCTCTCTAAATAATGCTACTGGTTGCATCGCGGGCTTTGAGATTCTCATCTTTTGTTAATTTTGTCACATTTTTTTAGGGGGGGGGGTCTTTTATTTAGGGTTTGGGATTCTCTAAAACTCTTGAAATGTCCACCGTGTCGCGGTGATGGGAGACGAGTGTTTTTCAGTCTGGCATTGTGTTGGGGGATGGGGGGGGGGTGTTACCTACGCCTTTGTCCGGTCGACAATTAGAGGCGAGGGCAGACGTTTTATTACCGCGGACGGAGGTAACTTGAGCTGGAAATCCGAGAGCCAATGCATTATCTCCGGCAAAATGTCCCTAAATTGCTGCCATATTGCGCCGTGGAATGATGGCCGGTGAACAATGGGTAGAGGGTGGGGTGGGGGTGTGAGAGAAGGGGGGGGGGGATGGTGCTATGCATCATTGAGTTTGTCATGGCTAAATTTACCAGGCCCCTCAGGGAGGGGAGAGGGGAGATGGTGGGAGGGGGAGGATGGGTGTAAGGAGCCAAGGCTGGGATACTACCAGGCTCCCAACCCAACGACCATCTCTCAAAGACTGAGGGGGGTGTTGGATGAGAAGGAAGAGGAGGAGGAGGAGGAGGAGGAGGAGGAGAAGGAAGAAAAGGAGGAGGAGGAGGAAGAGGAGGAGGAGAATGAAGAGGAGGAGGAGGAGGAGGAGGAGGAGGATGAGGAGGAGGAGGAGGAGGAAGAGGAGGAGGAGGAGGAGAAGAATGAAGAGGAGGAGGAGGAGGAAGAGGAGGAGGAGGAGGAGGAGGAGGAGGAGGAGAATGAAGAGGAGGAGGAGGAGGAGGAGGAGGAGGAGGAGGAGGAGGAGGAGGAGGAGAAGGAAGAGGAGGAGGAGGAAGAGGAGGAGAAGGAAGAGGAGGAGGAGGAGGATGAGGAGGAGAAGGAAGAGGAGGAGGAGGAGGAGGAGGAGAAGGAGGAGGAGGAGGAGGAAGAGGAGGGAGGAGGAGGAAGAGGAGGGAGGAGGGAGAATGATTGAGTCTTCTTATTTGCTTTGTGACTTGCTGGATGGATTTGGCATGGACGGGGAACCGGGGCCTGCTATCAAGTGCCGATGCCAGCGGACGGCTTTGCAGAATTAAGATGGTGGAGTGCTCTCTGGCGAAACTGGAAACGGTCTGCGCCTAAATCGCGTCCGAGTGATCAGTTGGCAGTGGGGGATGGGGGGGGGGGGGGTTGGATGAAGGGGGGGGGGGAATGGTTGGATGAACAGCCAGAAGCCTGATCGCTTCCTGACTGCAGTGATGGGCGCTCCTCAGCCCAGATCTCTCTCGCCGGTGTAACGGAACACTAATTGGTAATGTGACATGACAAGACAAATGACGGCCGTCCCTGTCCTGGCCTGGCCCCTGCCCGCGCACGAATCTCTCACACTCAGGAAGAGGCCCATCTACATAACACGGCTGCCACACATGCTGAAGCCCCCCTCCCCCCTTGTCTTTTTTCTCCCCTTTATTCCAGGCATAATTCACTCTTCATTTTCAGCATCACTTACACGGACAATCGGGCAAACAATGCTCAGCCTCCATCTATTCCACAAGCCTCTCCTCTGAGCACTTTTCGATCAAGGGGTTGCAGGGGGGGGGGGGGGAGAGGGCCGGGATCATGAATAGTCACAGGCCGATTAAAATCTGACTATAATGCTAAATGCTAAGCCATCAACAGTGTCACTCACTCTAATGCGGTTAGTGTGCGGGAATGGAATGCGAAATTCAGGATTTCACGGCTGAATTTTTTGTGGCGGCGTCTTACTCACCTTGGCCCATACTTCATCCTCTGTCAGGTTCTGGTCTTTGAACAACTGCATAGTGGTCAGGATGTCCTCATTGCTGAGGTTACTCTCCCCTGCCTTCCATCCTGCAGAGTTGATGCCTGCCGGGGGAAAAAAAGGGAAAGAGATCAAAAATGGCCAACGAGACAGTGCCTTGATTGGAGGAGGGTATATTTTGGCAGTCATTCTTTTCTTTTTTTTGGAAGATGCTGCAAACATTTTTTGAACTTCATACCCTATGCAACTAAAAACCACCTACACACTGTACTAAGAATTTTAGCGGAGTATTAATCACAACCAGCTCTTGCTTATGACACCCCAAAACATGACTCTGCTAACTTCAGTTACCATGGCATCCGCAGATCAGGGTCACCTCCTTGGCCAAGGGTAAATCACAGGGGAGAATTCCCCTCTGATCAAATCATGGCAAAGTTATAAAAAAAAAAAAAAAAAAAAAGGAAAAAAAAAAAATAAAGTTGCAAAAAACCTGCATGCTTGAATGCCAGGTTACCATGGCAACCGAGTGACAAATAATTATGAAGCACATCTCTCCCTTCCTCCTGCCTCTTGGCACAGAGTCAGACAACCCAAAGCATCCCCGCAAATCTCTTCTCGTCCATCCGTGAATCCCTGAGTCGAATTCTATGAATTTTAGCACTCAAAGCATGTGTTCTCTGCTCCCCCCCCCCATACACACCCTCATTTTGCACCGATATTGAAATACTGCATGGTAAGTGTTTAACCCACGTGGGAATTCGTCTGCAAGTCTGCAGGGTGGGGGGGGGGGGGATTTCACTTGAAAGTTGTCACTCAGTCATTCTGAACCTGAGATGCATAATGACACAGCCACACTAATGGTACTATAGTGACCTTTTACGGAAACTGTGCGGCGACAAAAAAAAAAATCCACATTTTAAAACCTAGATCCCCCTGAAATCCTTTTAGCTTTGGAAAGTTCACAAACATACAAAGCCCCGCAAAATCCGTAACTTGAAGAATATTTTTTAAGTGGTGATTTTTCACTTTAGCCACAGTGCCTGCTGTCAAGATGCAATCCGTGATAGCAAGGTCAAAGACTGCTTGAGCTGTCAGCTCCGTTTTGCAACTGATGACAGGCAAGTGCTGCACCGAAACACTGAGTTACTAGCTCTCCTTATAGCCACACTTAAAAAAAAACACCCCCAGATTATGCAGGTGGGGGCACTGCAAACATATTCTGAACCCACGTTCAAATCCAATTCTTCATTTTCTAGAATTTTGTTTATCTATTTTTTTTAGGGAAAAGCCTAAACACGAACCAGAAAGCACAGTCACAATACCAGGATGAAGGGCAAGAAGCAAACAACAAAAGGCAGAAGCACAGAAGACCCAGAAATCTTTTAATTTCAGGCACTAAGAGATTGGAGTGTCAAAGGCAGGCGTCCTTTAGTTGTTCTTGAAGCCGAGTTGATGCCAACCTGCCTCAATCTTCTCACCTGGGGGGGGGGGGGGAGGGTTGATGAGGAAGTGAGTTGATGGAGTATCTTTCTTCCCTTCCCTTCCCTTGGCTGGTCAGGGGCTGATGCAATGGCATCGCAGTCAAGGTTGACTGTGCACACTGCATAAATATCACACTGGCATGACTGCAGATGTTACAGTACCTACCTACCGGTACATGTACCTCCCCCATCTCTCTGTCGTTCTGTCTCGTTATGCCTTTCTCTCCCTCTCCCTCTCTTTCACTCTCATCCTCTCCTTGACCCCCTCTCTCCCTCTCTCACTTCCTCTCATTCTTCCTCTCACTCCCCCTATCTCCGTATCTCTTTATATATCTCTCACACCTCTCTCCCCCCTCCTACCTCTCTCTCCCTCTCTCCCCACCTCTCTCTCCTTTTCTCTCTCCCTCTCCCCTCTCTTCTTCCTCTCTCCCCTCAATTCCGCTAGTGTGCTCATCATTACATCAATGAATCTCTTCAACCACAACCGCCAAAAAAAACCCCACCCACACCTTGTAGTACACTCTCTACATACAGAGAGAACAAACTGCAGAACTGGGAAATATGTCAGTGAGCTTACTGTCTGTCCTAAATTTGCCTTGTTTGGTGGAAAGTTTAAAATGGATTACAATTCAGTCATATCTATTACCATGGTAACAGTAAAAAAAAATACATACCAGTTCTCTACCACCTGAGCTCTCCGGGACTTATGCAGGGGCTTTGCTTTGGCAAATTGTTTTGGGGTGCTACATGTAGCTCTGAAATATTTCACACCTCTGTGTAAGCCCGTACCTCAGGGCTGGATAGCTAAGATGGTGCTACACAGAACCAGACGTCAAGACTTATATCCCAATTTTTTTTATTTTTTTTAAAGATGCTTGATTCATTCTGTACAATATCATTTAAGTGTTTTGGTGATTACCCTAAAGGTACATGTACCCTAACCATCAAAAATGCAATGACCCTGTACGCTTTCTGAAGAGTTACTACTTAAAAACAGGATGTCAAACAGGTCTCTTGTCCTTGTTGGGAACTGTTGGGAACTGCGGGGAACTGCATGGAACTGCATGGAACTGCATGGAACTGTATGGAACTGCATGGAACTGCATTGAACTGTATGGAACTGCATGGAACTGCATGGAACTGCATGGAACTGCATGGAACTGTATGGAACTGTATGGAACTGCATGGAACTGCATGGAACTGTATGGAACTGCATGGAACTGCATGGAACTGCATGGAACTGTATGGAACGGCATGGAACTGCATGGAACTGTATGGAACTGTATGGAACTGCATGGAACTGCATTAAACTGTATGGAACTGCATGGAACTGCATGGAACTGCATGGAACTGCATGGAACTGTATGGAACTGTATGGAACTGCATGGAACTGCATGGAACTGCATGGAACTGTATGGAACTGCATGTAACTGTATGGAACTGCATGGAACTGTATGGAACTGCATGGAACTGCATAAAACTGCATGGAGCTGCATGGAACTGCATGGAACTGTATGGAACTGCATGGAACTGCATGGAACTGCATGGAACTGTATGGAACTGCATGGAACTGCATGGAAAGATTTCCCCAGCTTTTCCCCGCTGACATTTTGACATCCAAAAGCCTGGCAGTACACCATCGTTAGGCTCGCGAGTGTATAACTGCACGCAGTATATACATGTAGTAGCGATACATCCGTCCGGGCCCCATGCGGGAGTTTTCCGTTGCGACGTCATTCCCCCTGCAGTGACTGGCGGGCCATTCGGCGGTTTGTGGGAACGTGACTTCAACCACCAAAATCCATGATTTTTCCCTCTTTATGAAATTTGTAGGTGAGTAGCACATAGGTAATTGTAGATTGTTTTTAACACCCAACCAGATAAGCCAACATCTTTCTCTGGGTTTCACTCCCCTTTAAGGATACAGGATCATTACTTAAAAATATATAATTGTGTGCTGACAAAATGTGCGGGATCTGTACGATGAAAAATGATCCCAAAAGAAATCTGTCTTGTAATTTCCTCTTGTCTTTGATGGTGCAATGAGGGGGCAATTGAGAGCGCCGAATGAAAGTTCTGTCAGAGAATCCACTGGGTCAGCGCGCCTCCATCATAACTCATGCCATTCAACCATGAATCTTTAAATGCGACCTCCGAGACACAATCTGACCTTATTAAGGCCTGCGATACCCCTCCGCTCATGTAATGGGGGGAGCTCTCTCTTGATTAACGGCCGCCAGAGATGAGCAAACTGCTATGCCCCACATTCCCCTGTCTCGTTTTTTTCTCCAATTTATTTGGGTCCTGACTTGGGCAGACACACGGCTTGGCCCACTGTTAAACTGAAATTTCAGCAGGTTCTCTTTCTTCTCACTCCCTCCCCCTCCCCCTGCCTGCCAGGGTAGTCAGAGGGCTACATGATACCGCCAAAGCATCATTCCCTGCTCACGATATCAGAAGGAATCAATGAATCAATAAATCAATAACTATTGCGCGATGTTCCGAGTGGCTCCAGGATCTCTGGCGGCTTTTATGGCTAACGCCAAATTGGAGAGTCACTTGCCAAACCAGGAATACTTCCGAGAAGGAGAGGGAGAGGGAGAGGGAGAGGGAGAGGGAGAGGGAGAGGGAGAGGGAGAGGGAGAGGGAGAGGGAGAGGGAGAGGGAGAGGGAGAGGGAGAGGGAGAGGGAGAGGGAGAGGGAGAGGGAGAGGGAGAGGGAGAGGGAGAGGGAGAGGGAGAGGGAGAGGGAGAGGGAGAGGGAGAGGGAGAGGGAGGGGGAGGGGGAGGGGGAGAGGGAGAGGGAGAGGGAGAGGGAGAGGGAGAGGGAGAGGGGAGAGGGAAGAAGGGAGAGGGAAGAGGGAAGAGGGAAGAGAGGGAAGAGAGAAAAGGGGGAGAGGCAGAGTCAGAGGCAGAGGCAGAGAGGGAAAGGCAGAGGCAGAGGCAGAGGCAGAGGCAGAGACAGAGGCAAAGTCAGAGGGAGAGAGGCAGAGGCAGAGGCAGAGGCAGAGAGAGAGAGAGAGGGAGAGGCAGAGGCAGAGATAGAGGCAGAGGCAGAAAGACAACCTTACATATAAGACAAAAAGAGAGGGGACAGGATAGGAAAAGAGAGAAGGGAGGGAGGAGGTATGGGTGTGAAAGAGAGAAGACAGGAAGAGAGGGGCGAGAGAGAGAGAGGGTGTGAGAAAGAGATAGGTTTAGGGGAGAAAGAGAGACTAAGCAAAGAGGTTATAAAGAGAAAACAGGAGCCATTGACGGAATAAGATCACCTCCCTTTTTCCCCCCTTTTTTTATTTGAGGGTGAGAGGAGACGGTCCTCGAATGAAATACCGTACTTAGGGAGAGTCCAGTAAAAAGTGCAACTAATGATTTCGTCTCAGATTTTCACAAGGAGTGGGGAAGGGAGGTCGATGGGCTACACGAGTGACTGCCCGCCCTGCCGGGTGGCTTGGGAGCAGCCATGGAAATCTATGGTGGCTGGCAGGGTTTGGGTTCACTGGCGGACTCGCCAGATATTTTTTATTTTTTTTGAGGAATGGCGGTCTGTGGGCTTGGCTGGCTCACTCACCTCCCCGTTCTGGGTCAATTGGGCGGGCTAATTGGGGGCCAAGACAGTACGCAAGGTGAGTGCTATCGACCGGAGGTGCTTTCGCGCGGCAACTGAGGAGGAATCTTTGCGAGTGGTTTAAACAGCCCCACCTCAGAAACTCCCGGCAAGGATGCAGACACTCCTTCCCACCCCAGACCCACCATCCATAAAACCCAGGAATCCTTCTCTGCCATCCTGTAAATCCCAAGAGATCTGTATGGCTCTTCAACTCTCTCTCCTTCTTTCTCTCTCCAACTCAAAACAGTCTCTCAACTTGGGACTCTCCAGAGACAAATATCGATAATAATAGAGACAATTTGGAGCCCAGTGTGGTTTCCCCCCCCCCCATTTTCCCGCCGAAAAATCAAAACCTTGAAACAGGTGAACGATTTCTCCAAAGTTTGCAGGCTAAAAAGGGGGCTTAAAAAGCAGCTCTACATTCCAGGTTGAAATGATACAAAACTAAACTATAGTAATAGGCCTACATTGCGAACAGCTTGATCAACTTACCGACAGCTTATGAAACAGCTTATCTCAAAAGATTAGTGGGCCTGATGTTTTGATCCTAGCAGGACCTCTCTCAAAAGCAGAATGAGAAAGGCCTACACAACGTCAGGGGTGGATTTCACAAAGCCTCATGACACGTGCTTATCAACCCAATGTACGATGGACAACCGTAGCATGCTGTGATATGCTGTATAGTTGCTGTTTGTCGCTCATTGCCTTGTGATTGACGGCAACAACCCTCGGCCCATAAAATGTTTTGTAAACAAAATTACAAACTGCCTACTGTGAAGTCGTCAAACAAAGTTGTTTTGTGCTTGGGCTAACTCTCTCCCTTGCCTGCTTACCATGGGTCGGCCTTTGGCTCGTTCCTTCAGCCCTGGTCTGCTCTCCTGGAGACTTGATCAGTTTCTTTAAAAACCTACCGGCACTCGTCAGCTTCTGTGGCCGGCCCTTCCGGGTATTGGCAGACTCCCCGCCGGCAACTGCAAAGCAGGGAAAAAAAGGAAGGAAACAAATCTTTTGAAAACAAAAATCTGCTTACTGAGTGTTACTAAATTGCTTCGTTTAAAACCAAGGCTCTTTAGAGCCGTTCCCACTGTGAAATAAAAATGCAATAATTTGGATTGCGACTTGAATCGTGATTCAAACTCTTTTTATGTGTGTGGACTCCATAAACGTGATTATTAGTGGGATTTGAATCGTGATTCGCTCTCCACAATTTGTGAGACTTTTCACAATAATCGTGTTTATTTGAGAGTGGTGCTTGTGGGAATGTTGCTTAGAAACTGCATCGGATCCTAAATCCCATAATGCACCACTTACACTCTGACAGGCAGGAAGTGCATGCTGGGCCACCCCCAAGGACACATACACCATTTGAACACAACTGCTGATAACAGTAACCCCAATCGGCTCATGAATTTTTGTGTCACAAATTTTTGGCATGTGTGAACGCGAGCAAAACAAAACAAGGTTTTTGAATCACGATTCAAATTGCGATTATTTGCAGACTGCAAAGTGGGAACAGCCCTTTTGTCGATTCATTGAAAGCTTGCGTCGAGGTGAAGTGATCTTTGGAGATTGGTGATTTCATCAAAAAATTTCATCTATTTTTTTTTTTTTTTTTGGGGGGGGGGGGGGCAAAATACAGTTCTTCTCAATCCCTCAGCTTATTCATGAGAGAGCATCCTTAACTGTCTTTCATTATTTTGAGGGAAAACTGGAGATAAGTTTGAGAAATGAAATTTTGTACCGGTTTAGACTCCTAAAAAATTGGATTTCTTCTAAGAATAGGCATCACTTTCCTGAATGAAACTTGTAAATGGAGCAGTGTTTATAATGTAATGTACCCGCTGAAGCGTAGACCAATGGAGTGATCCATCATGCTCTTCTCATCATAGCGACGACGCTAGTCATATGGCTCATCACTCACTAGGGTGACAGTGACTGTACCATTGCAACTCTGTGTGCACAGGGCATGAACATGAAATCCACCTGACCGTATTCAAAGTGTACACAATGAAAAGGCATACATGTAGAACGGTGGCTGCAATGCTTCTCGGTCAATATAACTTTCTGTACCGCGAACAAAAAAACTATAATGGTGACTCCTTATTTGCACATGTGATGACTGCACAATACAATGCTATGGCAGGGTGCAGGACTGAAGCATGTAATAAGAACATTGTATAACATTGAATATACATTGTGTGTAGATGTCGGTCAGTTGGTTTGTTTTTCTTTTGCAACCTGGATTTTCCCACGTCAGGCCGTTTCTCATGTCTTTGCCTTTGAGAAAGGTCCTGCTAGGATCGAAACGTCAGGCCCTCTAACATTTGAGATTCATGTATTGCAGGCCATTAGTTAGTGAGCAGTTTGCAACAGTTTTTTGTATTAACTTCAGCCTTTTTGTGTACAGTACATTTTGTCTTGTGGTTCGCCAAAAGATGAGTGGGTAGGGTGAGGGCCTAACTGATTGGTCGATTCTTTAGGGACATGTTATATTGTTTTTGTGCATGACCATAACATGCTGTACATAATACATTGTACATGATGAATTACTGGTACATGTAAGCTATTCATTTTTTCCTTGGTACGGGTGAAGTTGAACAGACTACAGTCTGGTGCTGGTTGACTTGCAATGAGCTTGAAAAGGTGAGGACTGAGGACTGTGTTGTATCACTGACTCTGACCTCTGTCCGTGCAGTAACATCCAGACTCATGGTCATGTCACTGATGACTGTAATGTGATAGGCCTGCTCTGTCCACTCACTGAACAACCAGTCACCGGGTCAGTGAACTTGATCGTCCTGACCTGGTAACTTACTGTACCTCTCACTGTAAATCTGGAAAATGTTTACACACAAAACAATATAAATCTCAAAATTTAGTGGGCCTGACGTTTCGATCCTAGGAGGACCCTTGAAAGGTCCTGCTAGGATCGAAACGTCAGGCCCACTAACTTTTGAGGTTTGCATTTTGGTAATTTTAGTCAGTAAGCAGTTTGCAACATTTTTGAATATCACAAAACAACATAATGATAATAACACTCCAAAAACAAATGCTTGTGGTATTCTTTTTTTAATAACTATTCAGGCATTGTTAGGGCTCATGTTACCATAGCTGGGTACATGTACATGTACATGTAGCTAACCATAGGCCTATTCCATGGTAAATTAGGTTACCTATAAGAACTCTTGAAATGCATGCAAAAATTCCCCTCCCCTCCCCCCCCCCCCCAAAAAAAAGAGGTACGGTAACTTACGTTACAAAATTTCCCAACTTCGATACATGCCAAGTTATGATTCTGTAGGATCAAAGACTGCACTTGGCAGTTTGCACTTTTATAGGGCTGTCATGTGACCATTCTTTGAGGCATTCCGCAAATTCAATACCAGTCAGTGGACGTGTCACGCGTTGACCCCAGATTTCTTGTCCACACAAACTGATGGTCACGTGAGCACAGCGAAAACGGCCTTGAAAAGGGCTTCGGAAAATTGTTGTTTTCTATGCCTCAGGGTATCAAATCCTTTCAAATACAACTTTTCTAGGTAGTTGAAGATCTAATGCGTGCCTCCATTGAGTTTTTTCTGTTCAAAAAGAATGATTAAGAGCTATAAAGGGCCGTACGCGTGACACATCCACTGGCTGATACTGCCTACTGCACAGCAAGACAATAAGATCTTTTTTTTTTTGCTGAGTGTGGCTTGAATATGCTACAGTAGATACCGGTAACCCGCATGCATACATGTACCCCAAAGTAGAATGCCCTATAGTGATGTTTGTATGGACTTTCTGGCACAAGAGGAAGTAGAAGTGGAATAAAAATCAGAACAAACAGTAAGTTTTTCCCGCTAAGCTCTGCAGTTGTATTAAAGCCAATGATTAATTTCTTGAATAGTGAAACCACAATGTATTCATGGGGGCAGGGAGGAGGTGACATATTTTCAGTAATATAATAGAATATTTATGTTTACGGTTTTCATTTTATTTTTAAAACACTGTACAGTTGGTAGTTCCTCCTTTTTTCACAGATTATC
Source organism: Luidia sarsii (assembly GCA_949987565.1). Lineage (NCBI taxonomy): Eukaryota > Metazoa > Echinodermata > Asteroidea > Paxillosida > Luidiidae > Luidia > Luidia sarsii. Next base: position 11,491,842 of record OX465114.1, on the reverse strand, counting down.
CGATGAGAGAGAGAAAATCGGAAGGAAATAGTCTGGGAAAATGTGATTTCACAAGCAGGAAATAAAGCAGTAAAAAAAATGAGGTATTGCATCATAGTGTCAGACATACATCATGATAAAATTTACGATAAAATGGGACTACGTTATCCATAGGCCAGTTTCTGTCAAGGAGCGTGCTGTAAACATGAAGCTTATTACTGATTCATCTGCAATGGCTAAGCTTGTTTAAAGATTTTGGGAGCCGGATTCTTAAAACGGATTTGGGGTCTGAATAAAGTCATGAACTGCGTATCTATTTTAGATGGAGAGGCAATACATGTACAGTATATGACAGTGGCACAGTGAAATTTGCCTCTAGTTTCAAGTAGCAGGGCTCTTACTATCAGAGCTATCCACTGCTAAGGTGGGGACCTCCTGAATAGTCAACTACCTTTGCTTGGGTGGAGGCGCCAGTCAGAAGCATTTTTTCCCCCTGTTAACGGCCGTATATCTCAACAAATGTCAGGCCTTCAATTTTTGGTCCCGATTCAAATTCACAGGATTCCGCAATAATATTCGGTTTCAATGAGTTCACCATGATAAAAGATGTGTTGCAAACTGCTCACAGGCTTAGAACCCCCCCCCCCCAAATTCTCACCACTGGAGAAGGCCTAGCACTGCGACCCCAGGAGAACCTCTCTCGGGGGGCCAGAAGGATTCCCCGCCGAAGACCACAATTTTAGGTCAAGAGGTCGTCTCACTTTCGCAGACCCCAGAGAGACTGATGATTGAACACCGGTTTAATGGAGGATCGTGAGGAAGCACGGAGTGGAGACATTGAGCAACTGAGTTTGCGTTGCAGACGATTTTTGTCACTGTTTCTGAACCCAAGCTGCCACATCGAGAGCAAGCGATCAACTACAAGGTACCAGTTGCCTTTGCATCTGTCCTTTGTCACCACTGGGTGTCGGCAGGCTCTGGTTGCTTGGCAACAGCCAGACTCATCCTTATTCACCACGCAGGAAATGCGCGCTTAAATCGCCTGTCGCCGGGGGCAACTCAGCACCACTCATCGAGCCCGGAGGAAATCCATCTGAACAAGTTTCCTTTTTTTTTTTTTTTTTTTTTGTTGTTGTTGAGTTTTCAGGATTTCAGGATTTGACAGAATGCTGATGTGTTGGGAACGGAAAGCAGGGCTGGTCAAACAAAGCTAGGAGGCTCATTTCATGAAGCCCTATGATCCATTATAAGCCCACTAATAGGGGAAAACCCATCTGCATTCACAATTGGTTGGTGTGCATCATCTATCAACCTACAATTGATAACAAATTGCACAGTTTTCGAATTTCATTCTCACTGCCAGAACGAGTGAATCTATGATATAGGACTGGCTATCTTAGATAATATTTTGTTTCTGCATTTGTGAGAATATAAATTAATTAAATTTTCCCCTACTTCATAATATACATTGTATAATAAGCTCTGTATACATGTACTCAGTGCTTTGCCTAATTGCTGGGAAAAATACAGGAGGCTCCTATGGGATTTGAACCCGTGACTCCTGCTTTCTAGTGCAGATGCCATTACTACTAACCAGGTTGTTTTTAACAATCGAGCTGGTCGAGGTCGTGTGGTTCGATTGAATCTGTATAGCAGGGGGCATCGCAGCAGTTACATGTATCTGTATAATACAGCGGGTAGCTGAAAGAGTGTTTGCCATACTTGATGGATATTAAAAGACTGTGCACTCAGTGCTTTGCTCGATTGCCTGGTGAAAAAAAAAACGGGCAGGATTTGTGCATGGGCAGAACGGAGTCACATTCACTGCTGTCAAAACAAGGCTTTTAGGGGAGACACGGAGCGCACGGCCGGCCGGCAGATTAAACATCAACGTGTGTATCCAGCACACAGCTAATTGCACACTGTGCAAGCACACAGGCAGTGGTGCCCCCATGTAATGACATTAGCAATTAGGGCAAATCGTTGTGTGTGTGTTGGGGGGGGGGAGGGAGGGAGGGGGAGGAGAAGGGAGGAAAGGCTAGGGGGAGAGGTCGACGGCATTCACCAATCCCCGGCGCTACCTCAAACATCATCAGACAGGTTTACCGGTGATGCGTGCGCGTGAGAAGGGAAGGGGGAGGGAATCCGGCTGTGGGAAGGTTGCCAAGTACCAGCTATGATTCAATGTCTCCGTCCGCTGGTGTCACACATTTTCTGATGGCACCTGCTCAGGCTGACGTCTGGGCCATCAGCGTTCAAACCAGCCCCCCCCCCCAAAAAAAAGGGGGGGGGTTTCATAACTTTCATTAAAGGTTCCGGTTGCTCGGTTTCATGAATGCCATTTGCAAAAAGTTCAGTCATGCCTGCCTCATTATCGGGTGGAAGGCATACCGTTGCACTGGCTTCGTGCACTGCAAAACTGGCTAACACTTACATATATGCACTATGCATTACAGTGAAATAATATTCTCAATTGATGAGGGGGCTTGACATTTTGACCCAGGCCGGGTTCTTGAAAGTCATTTGTCTGCCATTAGGTACGACTGGGATCAAAATGTTTGAGATTGGCTTTTTGGTCATTTCAGTCAATAAGCAGTTGGCGACACATAATGTATTGCTTTTAGAGGGAAAAAAAATGCCACCTTCGGGGTCAAAATCATGTTACAAACATGACAATAAAACCAATGGTATTCTAAAATATGTTTAAGATTTTGCTTGATTCCACATACGCACTTGACAGTGCTTCAGATTCAGACTATTCAGTTTGTGACCCATAGAACAACAACCTAACACATCCACAATACAGCAAACTCATCCCCCAGCATATAACCAGTTGCCATCCCAGACTCTGACATCCCCGGGGAAAAACCTCTCACTCATTCTCACATTTAGACAAATTACTTGTTAATCTGTCAACAGACTTAAGTAACCCTTCTCATGAGGCTGTGAGCAGATGTTGCCCACCTTGCCTACAGTGCTACCTGGTACAGTAATGCATCCTCTTGCAATCCTTGGATGCATCCTTTAATTACTTATTCCATGAGAGTCCTTGACAACTGGACATTTTCTCAAGGACCGGTTAGTCTCCGAGTGCTACGCTTAGGCTCTTGTTATTCATCTAAGACTGAACATGGCTACCCTGTTCCCAAGTCCAATGAACTAATGTATTGGTCAAATTGGAAAATTTACGAAAGAAAACTTTGAATGGACCGGGACTTAAACCCGAGACCTCTGGATTAACATACATGTGCTCTTCCATCTGAGCTATCCAGCCCTGTAGATGGTGGCCTTCCCAAGTAGTCAACTAGTATTTGCCTGGGTGGGGGCGCCAGTCAGAAGCAATTTCCCAGTCATTTTTTTTTCTTTGTTTGTTTGACTTCTAATCTATTGGGCAATAACACAGCGTCTGATCAAAGGGCATTTCTCAATGTTCAATTGCGAGAGATAAATTCCAGAGTTGTTGGGACTGTTGTGCCAAATATTCGCTGGATGTGAGGCGGATGAAAGCCACTCAAAAACCTCTTTTTGTCATGAGGACAATGGCGGGGACTCCGCACAAGGTTTGCTTTTACAACCACACTATTACCCGATACTTCAGTTTGCTGGTGCATGTACGCGTGTGCGTGTACATTGTGTAGGTATACCTGCACCAGTTACAGTTCCATTCACATTGAAATGCTCTTGTCGAGAAAATACCTAATATAATATACAGTATTTGACAGCCACGCTTACAGTGCATGGGTCAAACCAGTTGCTCGATGTTAGAAAGAACTACAACCTTTTGTTGCAGTTTTTAATGGAGAGGTCGGAGGGGGACAGCGGAGTAGAAAGATTTCTACCGATGAGCCGACCTGTTGGAATGGTGTACTGCATGCCTTGCATGTACAGTAGTAAGCAATTGGCATGATCACGTTTCACATTCAAAAATTGCCTGGCTTTGCCAAGACTGTAGCTGTAGTGATCAGCACAAGGCATGTAAGAACCATCATCAGTTGGAAGCAGTCTCCAGGCAGAGGGAAGAGCACACAGTGCCCTGAAACATCAAGTTCCAGGCTCTACGAGCCACACTCATCCTCCAAAGAGATGATACTGCACATCACTGCATGGTGAATGCACCATGCAAAACTTAACAGAGGCCATCTCCATGTATTCAATATAATTATTCTGCCCCGTTGCTTATTGTTTCTTCTTAAAGGCAGGGTAAACCATCATTGAATTACATTCTCCTTGAGAATGGTGCAAACTTCAGGTTATAGGGCTATGCTGCAATGTGATACCCGCCGTTTTACTTTATTCAAATCCGCCACACGATCTTGACAAGTGGTTAAGACGTCTGCACTAAAAAGCAGGAGTCGCGGGTTTAAATCCAACCCAAGCTGCCTGAATTTGTTTCACCAGTCATCGGGCAAAGCACTGAGCACTTGGTGCTTATTACGTCGAGCAGGGCAAACCCTCATTGAATCACTTTTTAAAGTTTGGCCAGCATTTTCAACTGCCTTCTTCTCACCTTTGATTTGCTCAGCGAATCTTGGCGACTATTGCTCAAGATTTGCTCAACGCTCTTCCATAACTGAACATGCACCACAATTGCCTGGTGACCTGCCTGTTCAAATTAGCCAAATCTTCTGACCCCATCCCTTAGCTGAGAAGTATGTGCATCCCGCACAAGAGACCAATAATGTGGCAATTGCCTGGGTAACGTAGATAAGCTGCACAGCTTAATCAGAACTTGTGTTACCTTCACACTTGCCAAATATTATCAAATAACACCGATGGACTCCCCGTACGGTGAGATCTTGCAACCAAATATCTCGCGTTGTTCCAAGAAGGTAGAGTGCTTGGATGTTGCAAGGGGCTTTGAGAGGTTGGCATATTTGATTTCTGACTACCGGTACATGTATGTCTTTTCACAGATTCGGGTTTCCCGGCTTTTCAGACGAGTATCAAATAGTCTGAATCCAATCTGGATTCTAAGATCTTTCACGGTTTCCGGCCTCTTGAATGCTGCATTCAGCTGAATATTTGTTAGTCTGCCCCTCAAAATTGCCACCTTTTAGAATGGCTGTTCAGTTGATAGTTGGTCCAACCAGTGAGACATGGCATTGCTACCACCTTCTTTACTTTACTTGGTTGCTCATCTCAGTGAGACATGGCACACAGGCACCAACTTCTACATCTACATCTGTCTGTTCTGTCGGATAGTTGCTCATCTCAGTAAGACACAAGACATTGCCACCACCATTTTCATTTGTCTATGTTCTGTCAGGTGGTTACTCACTTCAGTGAGACATGACATTGCCACCACCTTCTACATCTGTCTGTCTGTTCTGTCGGGCAGTTGCTCATCTCAGTGAGACACACAGCACTGCCACCACCATTTTCATTTGTCTGTCTGATCTGTCAGCTAGGTGGTTACTCACTTCAGTGAGACATGGCACTGAGAACACCTACATTTGTCTATCTGTTCTTTTGGGTGGTTGCTCACCTCAGTGAGACGCGGCATTGCCATTACCATTTTCATTTGTCTGTCTGTTGGACTCTGTATTGTCATCTGCATGTGATTTCCAGCTACCAGTGACGTCCAGTTTTCAGAAGACACAAGAGTTGGTAGCAGTTGAGAGCACCAAATGAGAGTCAACCCTCAGCTGGCCACCTCATGTTATAAGGCAAAAGGTGTTTCTGATGGCAAAGTTTGACACTTCAGTAGCTCAATGATATTGATTTCTGATCTAACTACCGGGGTAGTTATCGGTCTGCTTTAAAAGTTGCCCATGTTTCTTGAGAGACAATTCGAGGCAAATCTGAGTGACTGGTCCGGTACTCACCTCCTTCCTCATTTCCTGTACTCATCGCATGATCTGGGGAGGTGGGCCTGAAAGGACGGTAACGGAGGGGACGGCAGCAAGACAGGGGAAGAGAAAAAGAGGACAGGTTAGTCATCATCACAAAGACTGTATGTCGAGCATTGCCAGTTTTGAAAATGGATCAATGGCAATGCCAACCGCGAACCCCATCTTTGAATCAGAGAGGCAGAACGCAATCCGTTCTTATTTACACTGTGCACATTGCCCCCTCTGAAAATGAAACTGGAAGTCATTGGGAAACCCACGAGCCAGGGGAATTAAGCAGCGTTTAACAAGATATCTATCAAATGAGATTTGAAGGTTTGCATGGTGAGAATACGTAGCAGGATAATTAGGTTTGCGGTGACACCATGTAAATTATCTATCTTTCTATCATGTCCCTATCATGTCCCTGTCCCCACAATTGTTCCCCCCCCCTCCAAAAAAAAATCTACATACCGGTACCACTACTCTATAATCTCCAATCAAATAGATTTAGTTGTTTGGGAGGCTTTGTTTAAGAAGAGAGATGGGAAACTAGATGGTGTTTTGTTTTGCAAATGGAAATGGATGGGTGGGGGGGGGGTACTTTCCCTGAATAATGGGCATGAGCTTCAAGTCAACCCTTGCCAGATTGCCAATGGTCGAGGAAGAAGGCAAAGACATTTTTGAAGGGCGAGCCATCCACGCATTGGTGCTATTGCGGGTTAAGAACCAAGGGCAGAGTAGTGGAGGGGGGATGAGGGGATACCGCACTGCACCAATACAGCTCCCACCGACAGGGCATTGCGACACACACATGTACTCCAGACATAATGGCGCTCTCACAATACAATGCATGACTGCAGCAGATGAGTGCCGCAATCTCCAGACGGCGACAAGACCAAATCCAATCCAAACAACCTCAAACATACCTCAAATATACCACCCGCCTCCCCCCACAAAAAAACCTATACTTGCCAGTCCTTCGACAAGAAAGAGCAAAAGACCACCAGCCATTTGGTGCCCGCTACTTACCACGAACATACATTTCGCGCAAGGCTAAGATTCAAATCTGGGGCAGAGAGAGACTTCCGACGCAACCACTTGCCCGCCATTGTGAAATGTGGCCAGCACTTATTCTACAGTACCGTCTACAGTACGCCACAAAACTCCCTCCACGATTGACAGCTCCCCAATGGAAAAGTAAACACAACAGCGCAGGCTATTGCAAGCACGTTCATGAAACCACAAACGTTTTCAGATACATACCGGTATACAACGTCCTCTACAAAATCGGACCAAACTCGCACTCAGACTACTGAGGTATCAGGAAGTTTTCGTCGTTAATAAAAAATGTTGTGCTTCTGAACAGCATATTGAACCTTGGATTTGACTAGGAAACCGTGCAATTCACAATGCTCCAACCAGTCTCTTTGAACAAACAAACTAGTGAATGGCCCATTGAACAATGCTACATTGTACATGTACCTATACGTCAGCTTTTCATTCAGTAGATAAAGAAAAGAACCAACCAATGCCGGAATTGTTAAATTGTAGCTCTGGATGTTGACATTCTTGTGGGAAAGGCATACACCATACCAAAATCAGTAGATTTTTTTTTAATGGAAACTTCCTGGTTTTTTTTTTTGATTAAAAAAAAAAAAAAAAATCTCTTTAAGACACCATATCTGTTGATGTCACAGTTTTCTGTGTTTTGCTTTCTCTAAAAACACCACCCCTTGATATCTTTCAGGAAGGGCATCCAAGTCACCCTTCTCTTTCCCTCTGTTCCCCTTCCCCTCTATTTCCCTGTCAAAGCCAGGTTTTTCCAAACCATCTTTGCTCAGGATGCAACCAAGGAATTTCCACAATTTGGCTCCTACGGTATGAAGTGGAAAGTTTGCAGTGACACCATGTAACACTTCTTTTTTTGAGGAGTGTGGCTGTGATATGAGCTGGTAACCCAACTTTTGATGCACTGCAGTGAACAAACTTTCCACTTTCCACAGTCTTGTCCCCAAAAAGTATCCTATTCACCAGGTTTCTGCTCTGTACATTCTCACTAGGCTCACTATAGAGTTGTTTCACTGCCGACAGTCTTGGGGGCCTTCAAATTCAGCGACAATGCAGGTACAAAGAGTGCACTCTTGCCTAGCCAGGAGGAACAAAGACTAGGCCCCCAAGATAGCCGCTGGTGCAACAACTCAATACTTCTTTTTTAAGCTCCGCTAGCACTTCACTGCTTCACTACCCCACCCCAATACAGAAGACAGGCCTTTCAGTGCATTTGTCATGAGGGGGAAGGATGGAAAGTTACCAGAATTGTTAAGTGAAATGGAAACGCAATTTTTTACATCTTTACAAGTAATATGCCAAATGTTGCAAACTGCTTACTGACTGAAATGACCAAACAGTGAATATCAAAAATTAGGAGGGCCTGACATTTCGATCCTAGCAAGACTTTTCTCTAAGGCAGAATGACAATAAAAACAGATACATGAAGGAAGGGGATAAGGAGTGAATAGGACATGGATGACAAACAGAGGACAAAAGAGGAAAGCTGGATGAGATTTACGGTCAAGATGATAGCTTGAAACTGACAGCTTGCACATACATGTACATGTAGGTTTCAAGGGCTGGAATATGGTTCTTAGGGGAATCCAGTTGCTTTTAACTAGGAAAGATTCTTCTTAGTGTGGACCAGAATCAAAGAAGAACTTTGTCAATCGCAGTCTGTGGTAAAAATGTGCTAATACTCATATTTTTATATAATTTTTCTTAAAATAGCTAAGACATTTTGTAGGATGTAGGTTTGCGGATACACCATGTACTTGTCTCTTCATGAGACGTGTGGGTTCTGAGAAGAACCGGTGACATGGACTCGACGTTCCAACCAGTATGCTCTGGCCGTCCTCAGCCTACGTTGTAGGAGACTAAGGAGTGTCAAAGCACATTTGACTGGAATTTGAACACAGGTACAGGTTTGTGGTTCATCATACCAGCATTAAACCACCTGAGCTATCCAGCCCTTAGGTGGGGGTCAAGGAAAATCATCTAGAATGGTTGTGTAGTGTAGTATGGCCAACCTTTAAGTACATGTACATGTAAAGTCTATGGTGTTTCTCAGAGGAATATAAAAATAGGCACTACAAAGTACTTGTAAACTCTCCCAATGACCCATACATGTATCTGCACAGTTACGCAAATCCAAAGCTTTGATCCTAGCAGGACCGTTGTCACAGCTGGGCTTAAGCCTCAGAGAAAGGTCCTGCTGGGATCGAAATGCTGAGGTCTGTAAGTTCTGTTTCAGATGATAGTTTCTCACTTTCTATATTCATAGTGAAACCAAGGCCAAAGCCTGAGTTTTCTTTCCACTTTCAAATGGCATATCGGACATGGAACTGGAGCTGAGACAGAAGCCCCAGCCATGGTCTCAAAGAAGGAACCACAGATTCTAGACAAACTCAAAATCTAGTCAAGGGAAAGGACTGCAAACTGCTGTCAACAAACTGGCCCTGGGAAGAGAGCTTCTGTTCGCACAAAGAGTGACTTACCCAATCCAGGCGGTGACTTGCCGGCAAAATTAGCCAGCCGGGAACTTGCGGCTAAGCCAGCAGCTTTTAACAATGCCCTTGCATGCATGGCATTTGCCTTTCCGAGCGATTTATTTGTTCATTTTTTTTTAATTGGTCCAGTGTGGCATTAAGCAGTGGTCAGGCGATTGACACTGTGAGGCTTCTACTCCTGTATGGCAGACAGTCACCCCACACTGGCAGAGTTCATGCTCAGACTGTCTGACTCCACACAAAGGAGGTGGACAATAATGGATGGAGATGACTGGTTTTGCGGACTGGGGCAGGTACATGTACGCCCGGCACTATTGTCGGGCTAGGTCGTGGGAACAGCTCCCATTGAACCTTGCCCTCCAGGGACCAGGCTCCATAGCAACCGCATTCATCTCAACGTCCCAGTGGGCTCTCTCGCCTTCAGCTGATCCTTTTTTTTTTTCTTCTTTTTTTTCCAACTTTACTGGGTGTTTTTGTTGTGTCCAAGGTGCAAGGGGAAATGCCACCAGTGCAGGCCCCTTTCTCATGCTCTGGTCAGGACTGCCTCTTTCAGGAAGAAGAAAGAGACTTGCTTGGGATCCAGCAAGGTCAAATGTAGCGCAATACAGGAGGGTTTGCATTGACACCATGTATGAGGTCTCTTAAAGAAGAGGTGTGGTTCTGAGAAAAAAAACCTGACATACCCGACAGCCTGAGTAGTAACTCAACGTTCTGGCCAGTGTGCTCTGGCCGTCATCATCACAGCATACTCGGGTTCTTTTCAGAACCACACCTCTTCTTTAAGAGACCTTTTACATGGTGTGACCGCAAACCCTCCTATATTGTTTCACCCACCATGCAAAGCCTTAAGTCTTATAAAATCCTGCGGAATCCTATTTGCCTTCTGCATAGTAACTCAACGTTCTGGCCAGTGTGCTCTGGCCGTCATCATCACAGCATACTCGGGTTCTTTTCAGAACCACACCTCTTCTTTAAGAGACCTTTAACATGGTGTCACCGCAAACCCTCCTATATTGTTTCACCCACCATGCAAAGCCTTAAGTCTTATAAAATCCTGCTGAATCCTATTTGCCTTCTGCAGGATTCTGCAGGATTCAGGGCACATGAGAGTTGACACATTGCAGGATTCTGCAGGATTCAGGGCACATGAGAGTTGACACATTGCAGGATTCTGCAGGATTCAGGGCACATGAGAGTTGACACATTGCAGGATTCTGCAGGATTCAGGGCACATGAGAGTTGACACATTGCAGGATTGTGCAGGATACAGGCTAGTGAGGCTACTACTATCAAAGTGCTGGAGAAGGATTTAGCAGGATTGAGGGCACATGAAAGTTGACACCTGAATGTGCAGGATTGAGGGCATGAGGCAATTTTGTCAGTAGGAAAATGCAGGATGCTGGTAACAATTCGGACGTCGTTGTGGCTTTTGTCATGAGATTATCCGTTCGAAAAAGGGCCCATTGTTCTAAGCTGAAAAAAGTCTTTGTTTAGAATGTGGACTAAAACTCCATTAACTCAGTGCAGGATTTGGCAGGATTCAGGCAATGGTCCACAGTAGCCAGTACTGCAGGATATTGCAGGATTCAGGTTATATCCTACAAACAGAAATATGCTTAGCAGGAACTCTTGCGCTGAGCAGGAACTCTTGCGCTGTCTCAGAGATGGACAAACCTCAAAAAGGAATTTATTATTTGCCAGCGGCGTCACCACAAATGCTTAACTTGCTACCTTTGCCATGGATAGCCTGAAATCTCAAATGAGCAAGAAATCTGATCGAGAATGAGACCTCCGGATAACATCCCTCTTGTCTATATAAAATGCCTGTGAATGGAATATTACAGCACACTACGTATTTCCCATGAAAATGTCCCCATTCAACAGAAATGCCTGAACAGAAATTTCCTTCAAATTTTACGGTTTTGTATCCATTCTTAAAATCCGCAACAGTTTTTGTATTAACTTTCTTAAAATAATTATAATATGACACCCAGGGCTCTTGGCATCTCAATTGTATCATTATGGAAGATATAACAAATTTGGAGGGCCTGCCGTTTCAATTCTACATGTAGCAGGACTTTCTCACAAAACAGAACCAAACAGGAAGGGGGAGAGCAATAGGGACATGACTGACTGACAAGGTAAAAAAGAGGATAGCTGATAGCGTAGGGTCAAAGGGTAGGGATTATAGTAGTAAGTAGAGGGGAAAGATCAAAGGGAATGCGTCAGAGGGAGAAGTGTGGGAGTGAACACAAAATATGGATCATTGCAAGGCATTTAAATCATTCCCCTCTTGGTATTGAGGTCATTATGGTTGAATTGTCCAAAGACACTGTATCCACATTTTCTCCCAGCTCAGACGGAAACCAATTCCAATGACCAAGTGACTCTATGCCCAGTACACTCGTGCTGGAATTGAAACGCCAGGCCCTCCATATTGTTGACATTTTACATTTTAATCATTTTAGTGGTATAGTCAGTAAGCAGTTTGCAATATTTTGTTCCATATTACTGGTACTCTAGTCATTATGGAAGATGCTATCAATTAGACATGCATGTTTTATCCAAATACTAATTACACTATCTACTGTATCACATGTTAATTGCCGTGATGCGGCTCTCATGACAATTTTTGCATTTGGGTATTTTTTTTTAAAGCAATTTATTGTTTATCTTAAAATGGAACTAGAAAGGTCTGTCTAATTGTGTTCAGCGCATTTTTGGTTCTTTTTTGTTTGTTTTTTAAGGTAAAAGCAGAACTGTGAAATATGAGCCATTGACAAAACCTTGTGATGACACTCCTAGAATCCAACTGTTTCACACAAGAAAAACCCATGCAGTGGAAATCAGAACAAAACCAATGGCTTAGGCCTACCGTCAGCTAATGCAGGAAAGCTGACGCAAAACTCCTACGTTCATTTGAAGGGACTTACGGGATAATAACTTTCATCCGAAACCCCGTCTCCCCCTCCCTCCGACAAATAACCGCCTTATTTTGCCTCCTGAAGGGAAATCACTCCTGCCTTTTTACAGATTGGGGGGCACCATTTACACCCATTGCCATGGCAACAACATGTCCACCCCATCCGAGGGAACAGCTTTGCACATATCTTGGCTCAATTTGAAAACTCGAGGAGAGGGGGGGGGAGGGGAGGGGCGGAAATAGAAAGAGGGAAAAAAAAGAGAGAAAGAAACTGCTTCCACTCAGAACTCAGCTGGGTTCAATTTTGTCAACTTTAGGACCAAACCAGGCCCCCATTTCTGGGAAGTTGTGAGCAGAAGGATCATCCTTATTCTAAATGCAAATGACAGACCACTCTATCGGTAAACAATAAGCCTTATGCCTATGGATTAGTGAGGGAGTTTGCATATACTGTAATTTGATTCTGCGCTGACAGACAATGTGCGTGAGAGTTACCGGCTCTTTTTAGAGTCACACTTCATGAGACAATATACATGTACATTGGTGTCACCACAAACCTCCCACTAACAATGTGCGTGAGTCGTCTTCTCTCTTCTCCCTTATCCACCCAAACCGAAAGTTCCTTTTTAAGTGGCTATTACATCATCAGGGACTCATCGCATTTCTAGGCCTTGGTCCAATTAACACCGATAAAGTTGTTTACAGAAGAGCTTGCTGAATGAACTTTGTACACTTCCTACTGAAAAGACTTGTTTCAAATGAAAATAGTTTTTGATTTCACTGTTTGCAAGGTGTTTCAATTCAAGCAGGGTCCTTTGTAGAAGGTAGAAAGGTTTCTTAGCTTGTACACTGGTTCTGTGTCTCTCTCGGCCAAAATTTAAAAAGTGCTTGGTATTGAGGGCCAAGGAACTACATGTAACTTTCAGTGTTGCTTCAACTTGGGCAAGTCGTCAGGCTACGAAAAAAGCAACTGTTGCTCTTGGTAACATGACTCGGCATGAGTTTGACTCAATGTGCACTACCGGATGTAAACAAAAATCCTCCAAACCCACTGTGATGATACAGGACTGGTTGTGCAATGTGACATATGCTTAATCTGTGCACCTCCCCCTCTCCCTCCCTAAACCAACAACCAAGTAACCCCCAAGTCTCTCTACCCTCTCCCCCACCACACCTCCTTCCCCCTGAGTATCATGACGAGTGACACATGAAGCAACCTGCCCTCCTTAACCCTCCGATCAAGTACACGTACGGTGCGATAGCACATGTTCATGGTTAGAAAGTCAGAGCTACTATTCCCCTCTAAAATCCGGTGACTCACATCTTACTCTCACTCTATCTAGTCCTCTCGCTTTGGCCTGGCTCTTTCTGCCTATGTCTGTCTGTCTCTTCCCTCTTTATCCCTCCTCTCTCTCTCACCCTCTTGCCCTCTTTCTGTCTCTCTGTTCTGTCTCGCTCTTTCTCTGTCTTGCTTTCTGTCTCTCTCTGTTCTCTGTCTCGCTCTTTCTCTGTCTTGCTTTCTGTCTCTCTCTGTTCTCTGTCTCGCTCTTTCTCTGTCATTGCTTTCTGTCTCTCTCTCTGTGCTCATCCTCATTCTCTCTCTCCTCCACTCACTCTCTCTGCCTTTATGTCTCTCTTTGTTCCCCCTCTCTCTACCTATCTGTCTTTCTCTCTCTCTCTCTTTTTCACCCCTCTAAAACTATAACATCTCTGTAACTCTCTCTCTCTCTCTGTCTTTCAGTCTCTTTCAGTCCCTCTCTGTTCTCTGTCCGTTTCTCTGTTTCCATCTGTCTCTCTATAACTCTGTCTGTTTGTCTCTGTCTCTTTCTGTCTATATGACTCTTCCTATTTCCCTGTCCTTCTGTCTGTCTGTCTCTATCTGTTTCTCTACAGTATGTCCCTCTCACTCAACCTTTAATCAAGTTTCTGGTGACAGAGGTTTTTCTTACCAGGTACCGGTACCTCGTGCAGTGGTCCCTGCCCCTACCTAGTCCCTACTGAGCATTGCTGTTTCTGTTGCCTCTGGCTTCCTGCTACCCTTTCCAGGTACATGTAGACTACATACATGTACAATAGCGCAGGCTTCAACATAGGGATCATGCACAAAGGGTTTCCTGAAGCAAGGGCAAAACCGTTCCAGTTTACTGGATTCATACAGAAGCACTCCGAACCAAGTCTGTCAACTCAAGAGCCCCTAACTAAAGGCCGCCGCACACGAGAGCTATCTGCTGAGCAAAAAGTCTCTCGTCGCCATAAGCTCAGCACATAGCTCACCGTGTGTGCTGAACTTTTGGCCGTGAGACCAATATCTATCCCGTTTGATTTTGCCAACCAGGTGAAAAGGGTGTGCGCTTTCATTGTCCAGTTGGTATGTTTTTTTGCTCAGCACGTAGCTCAAGTCGCCGCACACGATAAGTTTTCATCCACGAGAGGCGAAAAAAATCAAACAGGATAGATATTGGTCTCATGGCCTCTTGACGCAGAAATCTCACTAAAGGTTCAGCGCACACGAGAGCTACGTGCTGAGCTAACGACCTCGAGAGAATTTTTGATCATCAGATAGCTCTCGTGTGCGGCGGCCTTAAACTGCATTACGTAAACAGACAAGAGATTGGTTTGTTCTGGTTGAGTAACTTGTACAGTGTACCATAGCTTCTACGGAGGGTTCATTGGAAGCACATTTAATGGCTTGCAATTGTTGGGTCATTGTTGTTTTTTGCTTTTTCATTGTTGTGAAACAAGTTTTTGTTTTGCATTCATACAGCAAGACATCATCTGCAATGTAGTCTTTAAGTTCATGCTCCACTATAAAGGCATCCTACCGATACTAAAAACCTGGAGTGGTATGAGTACACATACACTGTAAGTGCGTATCTAAAAACAGGGTATAAATACCTACATTTTGAATGCATCAAATAACCCAAACTCTTTCAAGAAATTCAAACAGTTATTGCATTTCAGAGGTGCAGGGTTAGGCTTAGCCCTAAATGATACCACTCATATTGTGGTGCATTCTACGATGAAGCCACATCTTAAGATGAATTTAATCACAATGGCAGAAATGGTTATCAAAAGCCTGGTACAACCATCCCTCTCTATCCACGGTACAACCATGTTGTGGTGTCATATAAATGTATGAGCTTACCATCTCTTAAATATACTTCAGTTAAATACATGTACATGATAGCCCTGGGTAAGTACCGGTATGTGAAAAATAGATGCGAAAGTTAAGACAAACACAAAGTCTGCCTTGCAGCGCTGTGCGACACCTACAAGTCTCAGGTTTAAGTTCTGAAGAAGCTTCGCAGCTAATAACTGCCAATCGTGAAGTGTGGACATTTGCCATGCAGCCAAAAGAAGATTTTTTTTTTTAACCGACGGGGGCCCACCGCATGGAATAGTTGACCGATCCATTCCACTCAATCGATTACGAAATACATGCGTCGGCACATCCCGTCGCAATTCCGCAAGAGGATGCGTGGAGGGACAGTTGAATGAATGAGGAAGGGGTGGGGGTCATCATTCTGTGCATTTTAACTGGCCTTATTCCCCCCATCTCTCCTCTACCTCTCTTTCCCCCCTCCCTCTCTCCCCCTCCCTTCTCTCTATCTCTCCCTCCCCCTTGCTCTTCTCTCTCTCTCTCCCCTCTCTCTCTCTCTCCTCCTCCCTCCCCTCTCTCTCCCTTCTCTCTATCTCTCCCTCCCCCTTGCTCTTCTCTCCCTCTCTCCCCTCTCTCTCTCTCTCCTCCTCCCTCCCCTCTCTTTCCCTTCTCTCTATATCTCCCCTCTCCCCTCCCTCTCTACTCCTCATCTCTCTCTCTCCCCCTCTCTCTCTCCCTTCTCTCTATCTCTCCCTTCCCCTCTCCCCTCCCTCTCTACTTGTCATCTCTCTCTCCCCCCTTCTCTCTATCTCTCCCTCTACCTTTCACTTCTGTCTGTCTGTCTGTCAGTACATGTACATATGATGTATGTCTGTCTGTCTGTCTGTTGGTACGTATGATATCTGTCTGTCTGTATATGTTTCTGCCTCTCTCTCTCATCCTCTCACTGCCCCTTCTCTCTCCCTTCCTCTCACATCCTCTCTTTCCCCCTCTCCCTTTCTCTCTCCCTCCCTCCCTCTGCATTTCCTTGCCGCATAAACAATTACGTCTGAGTAGATGACCCCCTCTTGCCAGACAAAGAGACTCCACGCACTAATTAAACCAGACTTGAAATGACATGAAGAGCAAATCAATAATGTATTAATTCCATTCGGCTGGCGTAAGACGATATGGAGGGGGGGGGTACTGGGAGAGAAGGAAGGAGGTTGAGGGAAAAGAAAGCCGACCTGTTAGGCTCCTAGACATCAACTGATCCCGATTTCAAGTTGATCGGATTTGGGAAGGAGATGGAAGGGGGCAGAAAACTCTTACAGCAAAGCACCCCTCCCCCCCCAAAAAAAAAAAAAAAAAAAAAAATCCCCCAAAACAGGGACCTAAGTACCCTCTTGAAATACTTCATGTTTATACGCTGGGGAATAAAACAAATGAGATTTCTTCATGTACAACTTCCATCGGAATGGATTGAAAAGTTAAATGTCAGAGAAGCGAAAAAGGGCGATTACCGTTTTTGAAACAGCGTAAAAGATGCCCATACTATCATTATGGTGTACGGGCTTGTGCCATAGTTATTAGAGAAGCGTATTTACGAGGCCCCGGCATGATGAGGTACAGTAGGGTGGCCAGTTCCTTTCCACGCCGCCTTTCAACCTTATCCCAGCTCTGAAGAGAGCCAGGTACCCATTCCTTGCTGGGTGGACAGAGAGAGTTTCCCCAGCTCCTGATCCGAGTGGGAATCAAACCAGCAACATTCTGCACCACAGAAGAACATTCTAACCATTGGACCATGCACAGAGCATTGGACCATGGCACCTCTCGAATCCCCATCACAAATTATGATTGCTAATGTAAAGATGAAAACCAGTCTCTCACCTAGTCTCGTCCTTTTCCGCAGATTTCTGCTTTTCTTCCTGTCGCTTCTTAAGTTTCCTGCGGACTCCGAACATTGTGGCCACAATTGGTCTCTGTCCGACCAATCTCCCCACAAAAAAAATTCAGATGACGATAACTAAGAAAATAATGCCTGTAGCGGTGGCGCACATCAAACACAGGCAGACATTTCCTGAAACAGCTTTGCACATACCGTAAGCCTACAAAAGCTGACATTCCTGGTACCAATTACCAGTACAAAAAAGTTCCCGAGTCCATAAAAAGAATCCTAACAGTTCTGGACTCCACAGTGAATGGAGGATGAGCTTCAAAGTGACTGAAGAATTCCTGGTCAAAGTTCCCAGGCAACGTGTGATGGTTCAATCGGGCAGAGTCACAAGCTAGCTCATGCTGTCATGGCTGCACAACTGTGAACAATGACTGGCACACATTGTGACAAGAAGCTCACAGTCCACTTACCAGGAGCTAGTGCACTGTATGCAAAGCATACACCTATACATGCAGGAATACCTCAGATTCAAAATGGTTCACGACCCGTAGCACAGAGTGCATATTGTTGAATAGGAAGTGTCCCTTTCACTTGACTGAATGTCACACACACCAAGTTGATGATGAAAACAAAAAAAGTCCTTCATAACTATGCAAAACCTTGAATCGATCACCTGACATCCACAGCTCCTGCAGCATTTACTTGGGCCCACGCTGACTTAGGACAACCTTCAAATCTCCTGTGTAAACCTACTCACTTCCAGTGACAGGAATCAAGTGGGGTTGTTTTTTTACCAGCCCCCTTTCCACTGCCCTGACAGTGACAAGTTGACTTTTAGTCAACTTAATAGCTGGTGGGAGTTTGAGTCACGCACACTGGTGTGCCAAACAATAATCCTACAGTGTCAACAGCAGACAGACCACTTCCCCATCCCCTCACGATTGTTGACTTTTGTCATCAATTTAAAGAAAAAATACAGGGAACTTCTGACATTAAAACTGATTCAATGCACTCTCTTTACATTGTTACCGTAATGACTGTAAGCCATTAAGATTTGAAATTTTTTTCAATGCCCAAGAACTTCCACAGATCCTTTCACTGGCGATGACTTCAGTGACAGGATACTGTCAAATGTCAATGCGCAAGGATAGAGTTTTTTTTGGAAAAGGAACAAAAGACTGAAGGAACTTTATCCTCACAGATATACAGCATTTAAGTGCTCAGAGTTTACTTGGTGGAAATTAAAAAAAAGATTGAAAGTGGCAGAAGTCTCAATGCTAGCAGGGCCTTTCTCAAAGAAGCAAAGTGTGTTTGTTTGATTTTTTATTTGCATTTTTGTCATTCAAGTCAGTAATTCAAAGAGGTTTTGCCCTTACTCAACGTGGTAAGCACTGAATGCTCAGTGCTTTGCTCGGTGCCTGATAAATTATTTCAGGCAGCTCGAATCCACCACATGACCTCGACCAGCTCGGTGGTCCAGTGGTTAAGCCTTAAGACGTCCGTACTAGAATTCGGGAGTCGTGGGTCCGAATCCCGCCCGAGCTGCCTGAAATATTTTTATCAGGCACCGGGCAAAGCACTGAGCTTTACCACGTTGAGTAAGGGCAAAACCTCTTTGAATTACATTCTCCTCGATGCAAAACATCATGTTACAATGTATCTACAAGTCAGTAAGTGTACAATACTTGTTTGCACACTCCTGTTTGTGTTTGTTTGGTCCGTTTATTTTTCAAAAACTGCATACATGTACATACATGCCTGTTTTTGAGCCCAGTGGAGTAATCAGTGGCAGCCAACAATGGATATCTTTTCCAATATAGGTCAGTGATTTCCACTCTCAGGTGACATTGACATGTGGGCAGCACTGACAGGAAGGTAAGTGGAAGGTGAGGTTCAGAAGTTTGGTAACTCTGACCCGCCATTGCATAACGGCCACACAGGAGACCACACATTTGTTTTATGGGATGTTTAACCTTCACCGCAGGAAATTCACCTCCTACAGGAAATGGATTGTGAAGTCTGAGACCTAAAGTTTTCACAGGCAGTGTAGGTGACTGATATTAAAAGACGGGATAAGAAAGGTGGTGAAATTTTGGGTGAGGGCGCCGGTCAGAAGCATTCAACCATTAACTGCAGTATATCTTTTAGAAATGTGTTTATTTCTGGTCGTTATACAGTGTAGTCAGCAAGCAGTTTACAGCAATAATACATGTACTTCATAACATTTTTTTTATTTTTTTTATTTTTTTTATTTTTTTGGTGGGTAGGAATTGTGAATTATTGATTAATGGTGACTTTATCCTAACCAGGTTTATGCCACTCATATCTGAGGTATTATTCTAAATGTATAATACAGTAGGCCCTACTACTGTACCTCAGATGCGAGTGGCGTCAGCTAGCTTAGGATGTCATTTAATGTCACCAGAAATCAATTACATAGATAAAATTAAAATATCCAACTTGTTGCTGACATTACGTTCAATGCCAAGCCAAGTACCGGTAGGACAATGTAAGAAAACCCAAACCTAGTGGCAACACAAATCCGGACAAAATGCAACTGTAGTAAAGGGGCAGACCCTTGTACAAGGTGCGGCTTCTTGTCTGACCTCCTCATACTATTTTTCCTAACTAAATACTTCTTCATTATTGCAAAAACAATCCTAATAGTATGGAAATAAACCTGAGCCTGAACCTGAACCTGAAGTACATCAAACACTGGTCTGAGTGTGTTACAATATCTGTTGTGATTACAATAACCTCTCCAGAGTGACAAAACGTCCATGCGTAATGTCAATTGCAAGATAGAAGCAAACCTCTGGTTTACCCCCCCCCCCAAAAAAATAGCCCAAAATCCTGGAAAAACACAGCAATCAAATTCAGCGCTTCCTATGATGAATTGTGCCACACTCGTGCACCACCAATAAAAATAAATCACTCCTTCACCTCTCACTTCAACTCTCCCAGGATATCAACCAAAACAAAAGTGTAAAAAAAGAAAGAAAGAACGCCGCGCTGGAAAGAGGATCGGGCAAGGAATTTTAAGCGACTTGTAATATTTTTCTCTGTCTGTCTCTCTTCATAGGGCATTCAAGGAGAAGATAAAAAAAAATGAGCCTCTGCTTTTAAGGAGTCTTCAATCTCGGCAAGGGGTGGCAAATAAAACATGACTTCTGTCCATTAAGACAAATCTATCGGAAAGCTCTATAATGCTGTCACCCTGCACTACCCCCCACCCCCCCCCACCCTGCACACACACAACACTCTCCTCGCAACAAAAGCTGACATTAGATGGCGTAGCTCGAAGACAAACAGGCTTTGAAATCCCAAGTGAAATGAATTTTATTTTGAGGGGGAGGCGGAGGAGCATGATTTCCATCAAAAAGGCAGGATTTACGGTACAGTCCGTGAAAGATTAAAAGCAAAAAAATTACGCATAACATAAGAAAGCAACATGTTTTTTGGTCAATACTGATTTCAAAAATAGATTCCACTTTCTACTTGGAATAATGAAATAAGGATAGCGAGAACAAGGGTGGCATCTGGCCTTTACATCGTCCATGGAAAAAAACAACCAACATTTGGCAGACTAGTTAGGCCCCCCCCCCACCTTCCCCAGCATAAAACGTGTTTAACAGCACCGCTTTTGTCTCTGTTAATAAAAAAAACCTGGATATATAGTGTAATATAGTGCAAGAGTGTCTCCTTGAGTCCTTGGACATCCAATCCCAAAGCTCCGTGTCAACAGGCCTCAGAGTTTTATAAGTCCAAGCAAGTTTCAGAAAAGTGCCCCGAGTTTTTAGTTCAGATGTTGGTATTTAACGGTGCATTTGGTTTAAAACTTATTTTAAAACAATATTTTGACGAAAGAAAAGGGCAAAGGAAACAGACCGGACCGGGACTTTGCATACCAGGTACATGTCCAGCACTTTAAAATGGAAAAAAAGAAATGGAGACAAAGTCATAGCTTGAGCCTAAGCTGGGTTTTGGAAAAGGCCCCAAACACAGTGGAGCACGCCCAGTCTTGGGTGCAGCACACAAAATCCATCCAAGATGGCTCTGCCGAGCTGATTATCATAAAGTGTGGACCCACAACTTGTTTTTAATAAGGGGTCTTTGGAGGCTAAGTAACTACATTGTAGAATACATGTAAGTGACACTTAAGAAAACCTGGGGGTTCACTCTTCAATTTGGTATGTCATTTGGACCATATCCGGCTTTAAATGTGGCCCTATTTGGCTGTATAAGTGGAGGGGTCCATCCCAAAATCCTTGCAGAAATTCGGTTTGGACGGCAACACATTTTGGGGGTGTTTTTTTTCTGGGGGTAATTAGCAAAAAATCTAATCGGCTAAGGGCACGAAAATTGAAAAGAATCTGAGAGATAAAGGTCCAAACTACAATTTTCAGTACAGCTACAAGAACTGAGAGACTTTTGGGTGTGGGATAATTGACTTTGAAAGTGAGTGTTTTTGTATAGTGTTCAATGGGAGCTCGATTTAGTGTTCTGCACACCTTTACAGCAACCTATTGCTAGGGCGCCCTCGTGTGACCAAAATCAGCCAGTGATCAAGGCAATTATTCTTGTTCCATTGGGTTGTGCTAGCAATAACCTACACTGTACGCAATAGCCCTCACTTCCTTTCTCATACAAATGGTGCTGTTGCAGCCGCAATTCCCGTGCAACTGAATAATTTGCATAATTTTGCATACATTTGCATAAATCTACATAAAATTGCATAGAACACTCACCCAGATGAGCTCTCACTGCAGGTGCTTGTTAGTGAGGATCCACTGTGCTGGCTCCTTCCAGTCTCCTGTAAAATACAACAGAGAAGAAAAAAGCCATTGTCAAAAAAAATCATAATTCAATCAGTTGATTGAAGTTCTAATGTCTTACTTTGATAGGGTCACTAGATTTTTTAAGGAATTTGGTCATCACAGCAAAGTTATTCTGTGAGTGAATATTTAATCCAACCAATAGATGATATTCCTTTTTTATGGTGAGTCATTCTTAAGGCTAACAGCCACTAAATGTACCAGGCTACAAAAATAAGCATGGGGAAGGTCTTCAGAATCGAGAATACTCTTGAAGAGAAAACGGGTCATACACGTAGAGTTGAGGGAAACATTCACCAGGAAAAAAGAGGCTGACAGACCCTAGAATACAGCTATCAGAATGACATTTTGCGGTCCTTGTGAAAATGGTCAGACCACAGAGCTGAGAATGACCAATGAATCACTGTGAATCAATACCACTCTAAACCAGCGGCTGATATCATGCGGCCATGCCTGCTTGAGGACGAGCAGACTAGGAGTATGACGTTGCTCAGAGTACATTTTGAAGCAATTCTACATGCTCATGATGACAGGAATCGTGTCTGTCTGGGATGGAACTTTGAAAGCCAAGCCGCAAATACTGGGTTTACTCCCTGTGCCCAAGTGCAATGTTTGACAAAAGTGGGGATCAGTCCTTCACTCATGCAGGAACTGCCTTACGGAATGAAAGTCACTCCAGACATCCCTCAAACTGCGAGTGTAGGACAGTTTAAAAGATAGTCATGACAACTGGGCCCAATTTCATAGGCCCGCATAAGCGTGAAAAACCTGCTAAGCATGGACATTCTTCCTCGATTATAACAAGATTGCTAGCTATATTTCACTTGGTACTCATTACATTCAAATTGTATTCAAATATCGGGTGGGTTAGATTAGGCTTCAAGTGGAACTTTGGCGGGCAAACTGATTTTATTGGGCAAGGCTTTTCACGCTTAAGCAAGTTTTAGTGCTTAAGCAGCTCTGCAAAAATGGGTTCCTGGTCTTTGGTTTGAGCTATGGGTATTCATCTTGTTTACTTGCATCGTCTTGTTGTCTGCTGTATCTTTGGTAGACGCTGTGCGCAGAAACAGTGCCTTGAGCATCTCACACAAGTTGCCGGGAAGTTGGCGCTTATTATCCTCGCACGGATGCCACTGCTACCGGGGATCTTAGTGTGCGGAACCTAACTAGCAGTCAAACGTGCCCCGATGTCCATACAGATACATTTCCGGGCTCCCCTCCCCCCCTCTCGTCCCCACCGACTCCCCTATGCTACAAGCACACAGTGTGAGATGGAGAGAGGCCACGCACGACTGGACATGCACGCCGTACCTTCCCACCTTGGCTTTATGATGGAGAGGGCAGCAGTGGGATGGTTGGGAAGCATTCAGGCATGCAGCAGGTTATAGGGGAGGGGGGAGGGAGGAGAGGGGAAGAGGGGGGGTCTGGGAGACACGCCCCGATGCACCTGCCGCATCCTTGCCCTGCTGCTTCCTGGCCGCTAATCGCTGCGTCTCAGGGGAGAAAGCAAACCTGGGTGTTCCGGGGGGCACGTACCGGTATGGTACGTGTACATGTAGCTTCGACCACAGCCCTTTTTCGCTAGCCGGCACAACCTGTACATGCGCGGGCTGTGGAGTCTCAGAAATCCACAAGATTGCCTCAGATTGTTATGAAATGGGATGACTTACTGCATGATTTACTCCTAGTCATTTTTGTTTTATACCAGAGACGAGAGGAGAAGAGGGTGGGATGGAGGGAGGGACAAGGGGAGGTTTCTATATATCTGTAAAGTCTAATAATATGCTCAATTGGGTGTTTGTGGTTCAGGAAGAGATGCTTGCCCATTGCACCGGTCACAACTCTGGCCCAGCAGAGAGTCCGCATCGATAATTAATTAACGTCGAGATGAACAAATTACCGGGCTAAATATTTAATTGGGGACGGCCCCCTCCTGGTGCCAAAATGGAAATTCACACTCCGCGCTACCAGCGGCCATCACATGGCCGCTGTAAGGTCAGAGCAAATGGCAAATGGGGAGGTGTCCTTGAAGGCAACGGAGAAAGTGGGTATTGATTCCCGCAGCCTCCGCTGTTTCCACGGTCCCCCTTTCTCTCAGAGTCAGAGATATGACAAGTTGGCCAGGGCTGATCAGCATGAGTATTGCAAGCCATCTCCAAATGGCACATAGGCTAGCCTACATGTACATCTCCATCCTACATGTACAAGCAAAAAAAACCAAATAAATATGTCAGAGGAATATGATTGATATTACATAGTTTTGTTTCGAAACCTTCTGTGACCAATAACGTTTGGACTGATCGTTTCAAATCTAAATGGGACCAAAAAAAACATGAGACTGAATAATCTGACAAAAAAAAATGCATTGAGATGCATTTTTTGAAAAATCAACAACTTCACAAGTGACACGTGTCTTTTTGTAGAAAAAAATCTCTCTTTAAAAGTGATACACAAAAATGTTGCAAACTGCTTACTGACTAAAATTACCAAAATGCAAATCTTAAAATTTAGTGGGCCCGACGTTTCGATCCTAGCAGGACCTTTATCAGAGGCACTCTGCCTCTGAGAAAGGTCCTGCTAGGATCGAAAAGTCAGGCCCACTAAATTTTAAGATCTCTTTTCTTGATGTTGGTGATCACGTTACGGCACAATTTTCTGTTTCCCTCTCTCTCTAGCCGCTCCCTCACTTGATGTCTTTCAGGCAGGATACTGTACACACTTCTCTTTCCCTCTGCTCTTCATCTCCTCTATCTTTCCGCTCAAAACCAGGTTTTCTTTCCAAATCCATCTTTTACCAGGATGTGACTAGTTCTTTGTGATGTAGATCAATGTGTTTTGGGAGTGCATGTGATTACTGAAAGAGTTTCATGCCAAGCGTTATGAGAAGCAAGCCACTCAGACTGTGAACCGCATCAAGTTGGCTCCAGACAATTCCTTCATTACCTCTTCCTTTTTTTTTCTATTTAGGGAGGCACGATATCATGGCCTCGGGAAGGAATGCTGGCAATAAGTGTGGTGGGGGATGGTACGGACGGCCATTTTTTTTTCTGTGAGGAAACTATTGCCATCAGATGACATCCTGATGCGATATCAGCTTTATGAGGCAATCACAGAAATCAAACATCCAGTGTCTAGTTGCTCAAACAACGGAGGCCATCCGAAGCTGGCATAAATATTCGGCAGGCCGCTCTCACTTCCTGGCACTGAGTCTGGGAGGTGTTCGGGGGAAGTGGAGAGGTGGAGAGACAGACCGGGGGAATAGGGCTTAGCACTCAGAGTGCAGGGAAGGCATACACAACCTGGGATAGGGTCGAGGGGAAGTGGCCACAGAATCTCGAAAGGAAGATACATGTACGTTTTTTTTTTTTCTTTTACGGGAGTTGGGAGGCGGAGGGAGAGAGAGAACAAATATTGAAAGATATCGGGGTAATCCTCACATGCTGATTACTCCACAGCTTTGGTTCTGGGAGGAAGGGTGAGAGAAGGAGGGCAGGGTGATTGTTGCATGTTGGGAGAAGGAGCCGCATTGGTGTTGGGGAGAAGGTGACGAAGCTCACTGGCACAATGGAGGCTTATTCCAGGCGGAGGGTAAACATCTTGGGAGTTGGCCACCAATAGGAGGGCTCCCTCGTCTGTTTCGACTTCCTTGGCCCGAGCGCAGCGGCTTTTCACTAGCTCCCCCCCACAGCCCCTCCGATGTGCGGATCCCCCCCCCACCCCACCACCACCACCTCAATCTGGGAACCCGATACTGTCAGATGGCGAGGGAGGGAGGGAGGGAGCACGGAGGCTTGAGAGAGAGAGTGAGTTTTATTTGATCAGGACTGAGCGGATGGGTCTGGCAAGGGGGCAGGCCACACAAGGCTGGCGTGTGTATACGTGTTGCCAAACAGCCCTTGGAGTGCTGTGGGAAACAAGCGCCAAATTGATGTCAATATTAGCCGAGCTGGAGCGGGGGACGTGAGACGGGGGGGTCGGGAGGAGGACGAGGAGGAGGAGGAGGGAGAGCGAGAGGAGCGAGAGAAAGCAAGACGAGAGAGCACGGGGGGAAAGATGAAGGATTGGCGGGTCAGCTGAGGCGGTCGGAAGGAAGAGACGTGGTTGACAAGACTGGAAGAAGGGGAGGGAAGAGGAAGCAGTAAGACGGTGCAAAAGTGAATGCAGGCAAAAGGGAAAGATGCAGTGTGAAAGACAGCGAGATTGCCGCAAAAGATAGATTTCAATCGCAGCAAAGGAAGGGAGAAAGGACATGCAGGGGCCTTGCATTAGGGCAAGGCCACTTTGGCCCCGAGTGAAGCAAATTTGTTAATGGTGTAAAGGCCGCTTGGCTGGGCTCCAAGGCCCGAGAAGACAGACAGGCCTATATAACGCCCTGAAGCAAAGCACACCTGAGTAGGCTCATTATGTTCTCAGCATTGACAGCCCCATGGGTGGGTGTGCGTCAAATAGTGCAAGAAGGTGGCAAGAGTGAATGAAGGCCAAGGTTAAAGTGGCCTCAAGGAGGTGTATTTTCTGTGTGGTACTGAGGCCAGTAATATAAGTGCAATGGAGACACCACTGGCCATGGTGGCCTCTGTCCATTCCAAGTGCAGTTTGAGTGATGGATTTAAAGTCATTGTTGAAGGAAGGGCTAGGGAGACAGATACGTAGAGGGAAGAGAAGGAGGAAGGGTGAGTGAGATGAGAGAGGAGAGAGGAGAGAAAGGGAGAGGGAGAGTGAGAGAGAAAGGGGGAGGGAGACAGAGAGGGAGGGAGACAGAGAGGGAGGGAGAGAGAGACAGAGGGCAGAGACAGAGAGAGGGGGATGAAGGGAGACAGAGGGAGAGGGAGGATAGAGGGCAGAGATAGAGAGGCGGAGAGAGGGAGAGAGAAAGAGGAGAGAGGGGAGGGAGAGAGAGGAGGGAGGGGGAGGGAGAGAGTGGAGGGAGAGAGATGATGAAGGGGGAGAGTTTTTGAGGTGGAGAGGAGAAAACAGGGAAAGAGAAGAGATAGGGAGAGACAGGAAAGAAAGATAGGGAGAATGGAGAGGAGAAGAGAGAAAAGGTGAGAAGACAGTGGGGAGTGAGATTGATAGGAAGAGAGAGGAGAGAGGGGAAAGATGAGAGAGAGAGAGGGAGAGAGTGGGAAAAGGAGGGACAGAGTGGGAAAAGGAGGTAGAGAGAGTTTCTGAGGTGGAGAATAGAGAAGGAAGGAGAAGAAGTGTGAATAAGGGAGGCAAGAAGAAAATGTGATTAACAAAGAAGGCCAATAAGGGGATGAGTCACAAGAAACGAACAAGCTTGGCTGATAAAAAGACCTGATAACTGATAAGCATAGCAGAGGAAAAGGATGATACGTGAAGAGGGAAACACATGGCAGTGCCAGAATGTACATGTACAACTCACAGGATAGTGCAAACTTGTGGTCAAGTGAACGAGCAAGTAAAGGAGAGGAAAAGTCCTTATCTGGCAGTGCAACCTGGGAAAAAGTAATTTGGCATGACGATTCGGAACGATTTCACAGGTGGCTGAACCCCGATTCGAACCCCAACACCATCTTGCTTTCTCAGGTTGAGATGGGCTGAGCGAGGAAAAAACCAAAAAAAAGAGGTTGAGGAACACGAAACGGGACAAGCCCCCTAAAAAAAAAAGTCCCACGCATTCCAGGACCTGACGTCAATTAAAAGCCAACTCAACCGTGAGCTTTTCTCCTCACTCGGAGGAAAAGACACGGATGAGCAAGAGAGAGCGCTAGAGTTGCGCTTGTACATTTAAGTGACGGGACCTCTGAGCATTGAGTGTGCGTCCACTCCCCTATCCCAGAGACGTTCGGGGTGAGGGAACGGGGGAGGAGGAATGGGCGCCCCAGGGCATGCACCGGGCAGGAAAACAACACCCGCCCTGCCCCATCAGAGGGCGAGTTAATTTTCCACGAGGCAGGCTAAGGCTACAGGGACTCCGGGGGTTGCCGGGGGGCAACAAGTCTGGGAGCATTGAATGTCAGAGGGGGGGGGGGAACGCCACCACCAACTCACTGGTGACTCCGGTGAGGTGGGATGCCCTTTCAATGCGCTCGTCTGGCAGAAAGTTGCTGGCCACAAAGTCTAAATGGGTGGGAAGATGGTGCCTCCATTCTCAGGAACGGAGGGACGGGAATGAGGGACGGCAAAGAAACTTCTTCAGAATTGCTCTGTCATTACTGCGTATCGCAAAAAGGCATTCAAAGCTGGCAGGTTGGTGAGGTGTCGGTACATGTCGGTCACCAGATCGGTGAGCGGACAGGGCGGACCTGTGACATTTACAGTCAGTGATGACATGGCCATGAGTCTGGATTTCACCGCGCGGACTGAGATCTGAGTCGGTGATACCCCACCTTTTCTCAAGCTCACTTGAATTGTTCTCAAACCCGAGGCCTCTGTTGCCTCTTGGAATCCATGTTGTGTTAAACTTTGTCCTTAAATTTACTTAGGTTTATTTTCAATATCAATCAATCTACCTGTAGGCGTACAAGGTTAGAAAAACCTCTTTTTATATATAATATTATTTATTATTATTCCCTACCCTACTCCTCGCCCTTCACTTTGATCTCTCCCTACCAGCTTTACTCTTTGTTTCTCATCCGTGTCCTATTCACTCTCTTCCCCCTTCCTTCGTGTACATGTATCCGATTTGTCCTTGTCACTCTGCCTTTGAGAAAGGTCCTGCTAGGATCGAAACGTCAGGCCCACTAAATTTTAAGATTTACATTTTGGTAATTTTAGTCAGTAAGCAGTTTGCAACATTTTTGTATATCACTATAAATTTATTTAGTGAGTAGTATTAAAATGACAACGGGGTCAACGAGGGTTATCTTTCTCCCCAGCTAAAGTTAGAGGCTTCAAATGAATTTTACTTCAAGCTCTAAATTGATAAAAAGATTGTGGATATGCATCTCATTTGCAAATAAACCGCCACAGCGGAAAGATGGACACATCAAGACGGCGATATTGATACAGCCGTGGACGGGACAAATTTGTAAGAAAAGCGGACATTTAATTGAGACAAATTTGGTGAATTAGTGCAGCGGTTGAGCGCGGGGCGTGGAGGGGGGGGGAGAGAGAGAGGGAGAAAGAAAGAGAGAGAAGAGGAGTGTATCCGGGTGGATCCCCGGCAACAAAACACGGGCAGTGAGACAAGATGGAGGGCGAGAGGCCAAGATGTAGCATCCATTTCTTGGGTTAGGCTCCGGTTGCTGAACACGATACGGCCGCGATGCAGCGTGGATTAACAGGCTGGCGAGTTTTTTATTTGGTCACCGGGAAACTGAGGCCACAGTCTCTGGAGAGCGCCCGAAGTAGAAGTAGAAGACGAAGACGACGAAGAAATGGAGGGGGCGAAAAAAACAACCCCAAAAAAAAACAAAGAGGGGAAAGATGAGGACGAGAGAGGTGGCCTACTGCTAGACAGTGGTCGCAGGAAAACAAACGGGTTAAACGCGGTCCATTATTTGGCGAAACTTGATATCGAGTAACCGTGGCAACAGCGATGGGAGTTTGGCTGGCTGGCGCAGCACTCGAAACCCAGGCATTGTGGTGTGGACCGGGTGGGGATGCGGACAGACAAAAAGACAAACAGACATTGTGTGGACAGCGTGGAAGAAGCCAACAAACTGAGTGATGCGCGCGGCGGGGGAAAACGACGGAGGTGTACCGGTACTATCATCTAACGGCCACAGACAGCTAGTCAAACGGACGGAGGACAAACAAACAATCCAACAACAACAAAACAGCCTGTGAAAGGGTTTTTCTTTCCTTTCACCACATAGGTCGCCATTTTGTTTTGGCTCGTGAAGTGTAAAGGCAGAAATTGGATCATACACTTACTAGACTATCCACATGTAAGATGTTGTGCGTATACAAAATAACATTTTAATGTTTTGAACAATCATGGGAAGAGGATCCCCCCTACTTCCCTAATCTCTTATACAGATGCATTCCTCTGGATCTCTCCAGTGCATCATTTTAAGTTCATTCCAACCCCCTCCCCCTATGTAAGACTTGGGTCAGAGACAGGTTTGGCAAGAAACTTTTCCTTCCTTCTTGTTTTTTTTTTTTTTTTGGGGGGGTGGTTTGGAGTTGTTGTTTTTCTCTTGTCTTTCCTTCCTGAAGTCCTGTCAACGAGAAGTTCTTGCGCAAAACAGAAATGAATCCATCCATTCAGAATGATATTAGCGCGATCATGTTACAGCCAGGGGTGGGGAGGCTGCCAACAGACACCATAGCATTTTAATCAGGGATAGCATTTCCCGTGGCCGGACCGGAATTTGCAAAGCTAAAAAATACTGTATGCGCGCTGGCTCATCGCTGCTCTGATTGCCTTGCCCCACAAATTTTCCATTTGTCATGACTGAAGAGTCTCAAGTGTTTTCATTAATTTTTGTGTGAGATTACTTTAGTCTGGTCTTGGCACGGCTGCACTCCTTAATGAGGTCAGTTATGGTGGGTCGAATACTAGACGCCGATATGAAATACTGAGTGATGGGAGGAATATCGTTTGAGATGCCTCTGAAGTCTCCTCTTTCACTGTGCTTGCTGTTTTAACCTGGCTTTGTATGTTTTGGGGATTGTCTGCCAAGCAATGCCCTTTTCTGAACTGGTGGGATGGGATTTCAGATGGCAAATACAGTGTATCTAGCGGCTAGTGGCTACTGCTGCCATTTCCCTTGAGTGTTAACTCCAGCCATAGCCGGACGGAATTCAGAATCCGATGCAGAGTCCAGAGGAGTCGGGCTGGCCACACAATCAGTGGAGGCATGAGCCTCCGACAAACATAACCAATCCGAAGCCAACCCTTGGCAGAGGGTTCAGCTACAAAGTCACGTTCGCATTTCTGTGCACCGCCCACTGGAGCGTCAAGCTCCGCGACGTAAACAACCGAGTCGGTGATCTCCCGAGCGCTCGCTCTGAGAATCCACAATGAAGTGCCCAGATGCGAGGAAACCCACATCATAGTGGGGCATCAGTTAAGGGGAAAAAAAAAAAAAAAAAAAAAAGAGGAAATTTCTCGAGAGTCCAGGTTCAACAGCCATCAGCTGCAAATCTACACAATTTGAAATTCAAAAATTCATTTTATTTCCTACAACTGATAACTTCCAACAAAACCAGGCTAGGACATAGTGTAATGTGGCTGTAATGCATGCTCATGCACATGCAACGACTCCTTGAAAAATACAGCGGCTTAAACCAAAAAAAATCCTGTTCTCGCCGGGGATTTACATGTACATTGTAGATGGAGCAATGCAAATTCTTTTCTCCCATCCTCAATACAACACCACCCCCCCCCAAACTAAAGGTGTTTATTGATTGTCAGACTCCATCATTGCAATGCTATCCTCCTCGAACTCATGATGCGTCCAAATTCTCCCTTCTTTCCTTTCCCCACAGGACCTTTGCAGATCCACCACTTCCAAGCCAACTTATCTCGTAAAAACCATTTCCCAAGAGACTCAGGTACTTGTTTTTCTCTGGAGTATGCATCAATAAAAAGAAGAAAAAAAATCCCTATTTTTTTTTTTAAGGGAGGGGGGGGGGATTTTGAAATCCCCCTGTCTACTGGCTACATGTTAATAGATAATGTGTGAACAATTCAAGAACGATAGAAAAGAGGATTATGCCATTCAGCTGAATGGACTTGACACTAAACCCATCACATTTTCTCTCTTTTTTTGGGTAGATGGCCAATGGATCGCAAACGATTTGAGTTAATGGCCAACAATTACAACCCAAATGATTACCTCGGACAACGACATTTTTTCCCAAACACATTTTCCAGACTTTGCATCATGAAACCCAATTTTTTTGTCTTCACAGACAAAATAGCAGTCATCTTTGATAGATGAATGTTATCATGCATGAAAACTGGAACAATGTATGACTGAAAGGTAACATATATCATGCAAAACATTTATCATTTTTGTTTAGAAATTCCCCAGTAAGTTTTCCTTGACTTTGTTTGAATGATAATGCATGAGTGAAAAAAAAATATGTACAACTGTTGCACACACAAAAAAATTAAAAAAAATGAAGGAAAAATGGAATAATAAATTACTCTATTTGGTATCATTCTCAAACTGACGTGCAGCAACAATGATTTGAATGTGTGAGTTTCTCAGATATACTTTAATTTTCCAAAAGAACTCTTAAACGAAGATTAAAGGGAAAATAATTTATCCACATTCTAAAGATGACTTTACTCCCCTACAGACAGAACATAATTAAGAAAAATCCTAAAACTTCAACTTTCACAAGTTTTTATCCTCACCTCAACAGGTCTGTGTCTGTGGTTTTGACAAAATGAGGACTGCCAGAGCACACTCTGCAAAAGTCTGAGCTAGCCCCAAATTGACAATTCCGGATAGGCCCTCATCTCCGCGCCGAATATCAGTTTGCAAATCAATCAGTCCATATCTGTTTCAAACATGGCTTCAAATCAGATAAGTAGCTACCAGGGTTAAAAAACATACATGTATCCTCTTGTACTTCCCTATTGTACAATGTACAGTATGTGTATCTTACTATTCTCTCTCTCTTCCTCTCTCTCTCTCTCTCTCTCTCTCTCTCTCTCTCTCTCTCTCTCTCTCTCTCTCTCTCTCTCCCTCTCTCTCTCTATCTATCTCTCTCTCCCCCCTCTCTCTTTCTCTCTCTCTCTATCTATCTATCTCTCTTCCCCCCTCTCTCTGTCTGTCTGTCTGTCTGTCTCTCTCTCTCTCCCTCTCTCTCGTTCTCTCCCTCTCTCTTTCTCTCTCTCTCTCTTTCTCTTTCTTTCTCTTTCTTTCTCTCTCTCTCTCTCCATCTACATGTACAAGTATCTGTCTCTCTCCTTCTCTTCCTCCCCTTCCTAGTCTCTCTTATTCTCTCTCTTTCTCTCCTCTCCCTCTCCCTATTCCTCTCTCTTTCATTCTCCGGAGTTGTCCTGAGTCAAAAGAGTGGAAAGGCATCAACTGCATTTGACGTCAGCCCGGTTTATCCAACCTGGGCCTAATCGCATCATGATGGCTGTGTGGCCACAAATGCCACCTAACCAATCAGAGGCGCATGCCGAATTGAACCGGACAATTCGGACGGCTTCAGATGCATACAAATCAACGACTTGTACTTTTTTTTCCACAAGGCTCCAGAACACACAGTGCCACATACACACACAGAAACAAACCAGTATTATGTGGCCTGTTGCTGGCTCTGGGGAAAACAAATTACAAATAAAGTTGTTACTTAAAATAATGGTGATCACTTTAATGAAGGGCCTGGCTATGAATCAAGTTACATTGCGAGGAAAACTAATGGCAGATTATGGAGAGTGGTTGTGGCACAGTGTAACGCTGATGGGGGCTGTACAACCTATATAATGGATCTGGCAAATGGAAAGGTTTTTATGCACCTGTAGAAAGAGGCAGTACCTAGTGCCGTTGTCTTACTGCAGTGAGCAACCATCTGACAGAACAAACACATGTAGAAGGCAGTGCGATTCCTTACTGCAGTGAGCAACAGCCCAACAGAATAGACAAATGTAGAAGGTGATGTTTCTCACCAAAGTGAGTCACCACCTGGCAGAATAGAACAGTTCCAAAAAGTGGTGGCAGTACCATGTCTCACCACTTGAGCCACCATCTGACGAAAAAGGCAAAAGCAGAGAATTTTTGGCAGTGGTGGACAACTACATGTACTATAGCCTAGCAACTACCTCACCAAACAGACAAAATGTAGTGCCTCCTGAAGTGACACAAATACGCATGTCGTCAACTGCCCAGTGACTTGTGAATTAGACAGCCCGGTATTTCCATCCTAGCAGGGGTGCAGGACCCTTCTCACAGGCAGAAGACCTTAGCCTCTGGGAAGGGTTTGCCTTTTGCCTGATCGCGAGAAAAAGGTCCGACCATAGATCCAAAATGCCAGGCCCTCTGATTTCATTTCGAGCTTAATGAATGGATATTCTTAGCACGACCACACACACCACTAAGCGTATTCAATGCAAATCTCCAACATGACTGATGGGCGGTGGCTGACAGGCTCATCTGATGATAATACCTCCAAGCACCTATCGAGCAGGGCGACAGAAACGAATCAATGGAATTAATTAGGCTAATTACTTTGTTTGCGGAAGGTACAGTAGGTGGACTATGTATAGACTTGAGACTCCCCCCCCCCTTTGCACTGTGCCCGGCAAACAATCGATGGCCCTTCAAGGACCGACCCAGTGATGACCTCAGAAGACAATGCTGAGATATTGTTATGCAAATGAAGGACAGGAGTCTGGGCCAGCTCTGGGGCATGGGAGCCTCAGCTTCCCCCCTCCTCTGCTGCAGCAGCCAAGATGTCATGTGGTCTCCTTCCCTTGTCAATCGGCTTTTTTTCCTAGGGGGTTGTTGACGACTTCAAGGTGGGGGCCACTTTAATTGCCACCGCACAAGGAATAGAGCGTTGGTTGCCTGAAACCATTTCTACAGTTGATGAGCCATCATAATCCCCCCTCCCCCTCCCCCCCCCCGGGGATCCAATATCGGCTTCACAGAAAAGGGAAAAAGAAGAAGATCATTCTGCATTGTTAATTACATTAGTAGCTCAGAGTGATACATGAAGCTGCCTTCTGACCAAAGTGCAAATCTAAAAATAAAAATGTCTCTAGAGGTTTTGATCTTAGCGGCACTTTTCTCAGAGGCAGAAGCACATAGACATGGGTTTGCAGGACTTTTCCTCATAGACAGAAGAACACACAGGTACTGTACATGTGTAGACATGGGTTTGCAGGAGTGTTCAGAGGCAGCAGCACATAGACATGGGTTTACAGTACTTTTCTCAGAGGCAGAAGCGCATACATGTAGACATGGGTTTGCAGGACCTTTCAGAATGCCTCTGTGAAAGGTCCTGCTCGGATCGAAACGTCAGGAATTACCCCCATCATCTTAACAAGCATTATCAAAAAACATCCTCACGCAAAAATCAATTGAGAAGTACCTTCTTATTAGTCACCCTTTAGTTAGACACAGACCATTATTGCAGTGAAAGATCATTCAACTGTCCAATTTGTGGATGTAATTCTAAACGGTTATTTCATTAGGTCTCTATAATTGGCTAATGGGGAAACCCTCTCAAAGCTACTAATTACTCAGACAAGAAATACTGTAACTAGTTACCAGTTGACATTAACTGGAAAAGAATTAACGTGAGCAGTCCATCTCTAAATTCTAAAATTAAATTAAGCAGAATTGGCTCTGGACATTTTAGACAACTCATTTACATAGCATATGCCTGGACCAGGACATGAACCTAGAACATGGGTTTAGTGTGACAGTGCTACACAATGTACCTGAGCTACTCAGTGCAATGGGTGGGAGTCCACTATCTTTGCTGGGGTGTGCCAGCCAGATAATCATTTCAATATCAATGTAGATCAAGGTTTTAAAGAAAGGCAGGTATTTTTGTTTAACAGTTTTGCCAATTTTTTTCACATTCATTTCCCCTACAGTAGTACCGTGTATATGATAACCCTACAAAGAGACTACCACCTTGTTTCAGTGTAAAGGACTGGTTTTTGATTTTCCCTTTAAAAAGTTGCCCCCAATTTGGTCCTATGGGCATGTAGTAATACAGCAAATTCCATGAAAAAAGTAAATCAATAAAACAAGGCAATCCGTCTTTATAGAATGATACATCCATAAATATACATGGTACATTTTTTATTCATTTGATCAACACTGTGTAAAATGGCTGAAGTTTGACACAAACGGTATCACACTACCGGTAGCTAATGTGCCTAATAATGTACCGGTATTACACTTGGCTTAAAACATGTAAAAGACACAGAAAAAGCTACTCTGTAGGGCTATAAAAAAATTCAGTGTTGAGCAAAATGGTTTGCCAATAACCTTTTGATCTGGTTTCATCACAAATGCTGCAAGCTTGTGACTGATTTTACTTTAAAATTTCCAACAGTTGGCCTTTTGTTGAACAATAATGTGGCCAATTGACAGTTTGAACTACACTGGTCAAAATGGGTTATACTTGGCTTAAAGCGTGTGAAACGAATCGGCTCGAATGAACTATGTTCCCACAAATTCAGACCTCTAGAATAATCATGGGGCTTTCTAAAAAAAATGCGGAGCTGCTTTGAGTTGGGAATCTCCAAGGCCAGGGCTCGCTCAAATTGCGGAGGGAATGGACCTGGCCAATGAGGTGGCTCTCTCCGTTTGGACTGCACGCCCGCCCCAAGACCCTGACCTTAAACCGAGACAGTACACCAGAGAGATGCTATCGCCATGCCCCACAGCACCACATGTGACTCGGGCCCAATATCCAGCCAAGGTTGCGCGAAGCTCAAAAATTAGCATTAAGTCTGGCCTGACTTCCACATAAGACAAAGAGTTCTCCTTCAAGGAGCGGATGAATTTCTTCATGCCAATCATACATGTACCTCTTCTTTACAGACGGTATTTGCAGAGAACCCAGCCAACGACAAATTTCATCAGAGAAAGGAAATGTTTTGTAAGGAGATGTTTTCTTTTAATACTCTCTGCGGCGCTTAATTTAAGATTATCTCAATTCTAATCAAATTTGATATCCTTTTAAAGGCAGAGGTTTTTTCCGCGAGGATTACACCTTTTCAGACGGAGATGATTGCCCCACAGCATCATGTTTTTAAGTATCACCTTCCCTTTTAAGACCAAAACCAGTGGCAAAATTTGTTCATCATGACGTCATCAAAAATTCATAATACCTTCAAGTTTGAAAAGAAGGATTTATTATATTTATAGAGAGGGTAATGGAGATGTTTTAGTGTATATATTTTTTTCTATTTCGCCATCTACATGTACTATGTATAGATTAAGACTAAGAGTGAGCTAAAGATAATCTGTTTGGTTATGTTGTGACAATAATTAATCTGCAATATAAAACAAAATCAAAATGGAAGCCAATCAGTGTGGCAGCTGGCTACAATTACATTTTGAGCTCCTTAAAATTTACTTATCCAAAAGAATAACAATGTCAGCATTTGCAATTGTGATGGAGGAGAAAGACGGAAATGTTTACTATCAATACATCTGCAGTAAACAACTAAAAACATGCATATCAAAATGGCTGCCAGAGCGTGAACAAGCAGATTATAATCCTTTGTTTTACATCAAAATCTTAATCCTCATTTGACGAATTACTGGAAGAAGGTTCAGGAGTAGTGAAAGGAAGATGATTGTTGTTTTTTGCTCTTTTTTGTTTCAAAATGACAGAGAGAAGTTGATGAGTTTCAGTGGCAGACAATAATTGGTGTTTTCAGAAACAGCAGCTCACGAACATTACCAGAAAAAGAAAAGAGAATGGAGGGGGAAAAAAATGAATAAAAGAACAGAAATACACCCATCCCTTCTCTCCCCAGATTGGAAACATCAGATGGCCAATCCAAAGCCCTCGAT
The DNA here is from genome assembly GCA_949987565.1 of Luidia sarsii. NCBI lineage: Eukaryota > Metazoa > Echinodermata > Asteroidea > Paxillosida > Luidiidae > Luidia > Luidia sarsii. The sequence goes on along the minus strand of OX465114.1, from coordinate 11,454,322 downwards.
GAGTAAACACCACTTGAGAAGGACCCTCCTATATCCTGAAGGAGAAGGAGATTTTTTGTTTGGAGGGGTGGGGGGAGAGGTGTTAATACAAAAGCATCCCAATGAAGCTTCGTCCCGAGAGATGCCCGTACAAGATGGCCGTTGTTGCAAAAGAAACGCTGCCACTTGGCTCAGTCAACACGGCAGCTCCCGTTTCAACTCTTCCTGGTGCGACTGCTTTGATATAATCGTGACATCCTGACGACTGCTGGTTTGGGTTGTTTTTTTTCTTCTCCCTTCTCCCCCCCCCCCTTCTTCTCTTTCCTCCTGCCCAAAAGCCCCCGGGCTGTCAGAAACCGAGTCACATTGAGAGACCCTGCTTCCTTGCTTGTCCACACCTTTCCCTCTGTCCCAAATTACCAGTAACACAAATCGGCACCACACTCCCAAATACATGTATAGTCTCTCTCTGCCTCTCTTTCTATCTCTGTTTCTCTCCTCTCTCCCTATCTCTCCTTCTCTCTCTCCTCTCTCCCTATCTCTCCCTTTCTCTCCTTCTCTCTCTCTCCTCTCTCCATATCTCTTCGTTTCTCTCTCCCTGTCTGTCTCCCCTCTCCCTCTCCCACTCTTTCTCTCCCTTTCCCTCTTTCTCTCTCTCTCTGCTCTCTCTCCTCCTCCTCTCTCTCTCTGTTTCTCTCTCCTCCTCCTCCCCTCTCTCTCTCTCTCTCTCTCTCTCTCTCTTTCTCCTCTCTTTTCCCCTCTGTTTTCCCTTTAAACCATACAGCCCAGTGGTCAGTGTACATTTCATCCCTTCGATAGAATATATACGCTCTGCACAAGTTGGTGACAGGAAGAGTCGGCACAAAGCACAGGAGAAATATCCCCGGCACTATTGACAAGGAATTGAAATAAGACCACTTTTTAAGAAATACAGGAAATGAATGATTCTGGCACAGAAATATTGTCTGTAACACTGTTTTATCCTTCCTTTGATCTTGATTATTGTTTGTCCATGTATGCAGATTTCATATTAAGGAGAAAGGTGATCAAAGTCACGCGATGTCTCGTTGCTGGTAGCGACGTTTCGGTTTCTAGGACTGCTAACCTCCATCAGGCAACCAAAGGTTGGATGCTGCAGTGTTCGTCCGTATATATCCTGTCCGCCGTCTTCTGAGTGCCGGTGTGCGGACGTTGTAGTGCTGACCTGTGGTTTGTCAGCAACGAGACATCGCGTCACTTTGATCACCTTTCTCCTTACCTGTACCACCGCGATGAACAACCCTTTCATTTCAATAGATTTCATATTGTCATTCATATTATAAACTGACCTTTAAAGTACGGTGTAGATGGAAATTTGATAAATACTGTATAATTTGGAAAAAACAAATTGGATCTGTGGTTGATCAGAAAAACAGAAAACTTAAAACTGACTTCCGCGATGTTCACTTCGACTGCACGAGTGAGGCCATAAGGGCTTGTTGAAAAGACGATGACATGAACAAAAATGGAAATTAATTTCAATCTGTAATGGGCATCCGGCTCTCTCCTAATGCCATCTCAGCCAAGGAATGCATATTCATGAAGGCCTGCCTAAGACGCATCAGAAAACCATTCTTCTGTTTGCGACTGGGAACAGAAAAATTCTTGACGGAAAACCATGAATTTTCATCGGCGGATGAAAGAGATACCGGGCTGGCATGAATCACAAATCCAAATTATCTTCAGTGTCCAATGAAGCGCCGAAGTACAGTATCAAGTTATTTTTTTTTAAGAAAAAAAAGAGACATCTGAAAAAAAAAAGTCATGAGCAGAACAGAAGCATTTCACATGAAAACCAAGAAATGCGTCCAACATTATCCAGGTTGAGACCAGTGGCATGAATATTCATTGATAATTAGACACCAGACTACGCTGCTACTAATGCATTCACTTGCTCCGAATCTGGTTAATACCTTTATGATATACAGACCATTGACTTCTCTGGTGAAAGAAGCCATCAAATTGATCACATTCCCCCCCCCCCCCCTTCTTGGGGTCGGGGTCTGGTAAATTTGTCCCCCACATCCATCAGGTGATGCCTTTCTTTTCCATGTTAGGAAAAAAAAACACCAACAAAGTCATGAATTTTTATGGAAAATTTCACGGCAAGTGATCACTCTGTATGCGAGTGTACGCACTCCAAACCTGTACGGCAGCGTAATTTGGCACACGGCATATTAAGGGAGAAAAAGATATAGAAAAGAAAACATAAAAGCCAATGCGGTGCGATTACACTTTGGGCCAACTGGACAAATAGGGTGCAGCAACAATTTATAGCGGCCATTTACGAACACTCCTACAACTGTACGTGTGCCTGAGTTGTTTCAGAACCCATTTGCACATTTCTGAAGCACCTTGACAACCTCTCGGGCTCAAAGAGTACTTCTGTTTCCCTGTTCAACTCACACACACACACTCACACAAAATGCCTACAAAACTGTCACATACTACATCAAAAACAACCATCTATTTCATTTATTTTCACTACCTCCCTGCATCTATAGCTACTGGTTTCGAGCGCAATGCACTTTCGCTCAGGCAAACATGCGCAGTTCTTTTACTATCAAAACGCACCATGATTGTCCCTTTAAGCAGCCGTATTTTTGAGTTCAAAGCGACAAAGGTGCCCCTTTAAAGGCAGCCGCGGCCTTCTGACTGTGCACTTTCTTTCTGCAGACAAATGGCCGCCATCAGGCTAATGACTTAAACTCGTCGTGTTCAGAAAATGTTGCAGACTTTTGGAACCTTTACATAATGGAGAGGGAGGAGCGAGGGAGGAGGGAAGTCAGGGAACTCAGGGAAGCAAGAATGATATCAAAGTGGCAAAGGTCCGTGGCAATTAAGAGCCAGCATGTGGCCTCCTCAGGCTCAGACCAAATCCTCAGCCAGGGCACTTGTTGGTCTCTAGGGCATGTAGGGGAGGGGGTGTTTTTTGGCCGGCTACACTGTGGGTCAGTCAAGCGTGGCATGGATAGGGCATCGTGAATGAAGGGGCTCATAAGCCGGAACATCTTGACCGACAGGCAAAAGCAATCCAAGGCCCCTGATTGGCTGCGGACATCTGACCTAGGCTGCGTAAGTGTGTAAGCATACTAACCCAGTATGCACTATGCACTGCGGCTTACAAAAAGAGATGAGCACAGTGCACTGAGGGGCTAAGGCTCCGTACAAACTCATCGGTTGTGGCTTTGAGTCATCGGCGATTCTAAGGGAGCCGCTGGCTACTGGCTGCAGGTCAATCCCCCATAGACACGTGCGTTATTTCCAGCCTTAGCCAATGTACACAACTGTAAGCTGTCATAAATTGCAATGTGTCAGCAATAGCATCATTTCATATGTAAACCACAATATTCAGAATCTGGCAGTTGGTGGGGTACAGTAAGTCACCAGATTCAGGAGGATCAAGTTTAAGTGAGTGGACAGGGCGGACCTCTATCACATTCCAGTACAGTCATTGATGATGTGACCATGAGTCCGAGTTTAACCAAATGGACAGAGATCCGAGTCTGCGATACCCCCACCCCTCTCCACTCATTCAAGCATGCTGCAAATACACCAGCATCAGACCACCATCGGTTCAGCTGTACCCTGGGAAATGTTGTGGCCAAGGCATAGCTGCCAAACTATTTTAAAGGAAATTAGGAATACTTCTGCTAAATAAGAGGAAATCACTGAGCAAACCACATAGGAATACGGTCCCTGGTACATTTCCCAGCCAGAAATTGGAATCTATTGTCAAGAGCTTGTAAAATGTGAAAACAAAAATACCCAAAAAGAGGAATGATTCCTCCAAAATGGGAATGGTTGGCAGCTACATGTATGCCAAGGGGGGGGGGATTTGGATGACCAGTCTTTGGTACAGTAATTACATGTGCGGTACATGTATAAGGTTCGAGTCAGCAGGGACAATAACGATAGCAGTCTGCAATGGCCAAGGCCAAGCAGACTCAAGCTCCATGTCCTCTAATTAACTGGCATCGTTAAGGGTTAATGAGCCAGTACTGCATATGCTTGCCATGGACTCTTTGAAGTAACTACAGGCTGCTACAGGTAATTGTCTGCCAATAGAAGAGACAATGGCTGGTACATGAACAATGCATACACTTTGTACAGCCAGGCACAAGCCTTAACAGTGGGGCAACCAGCCCTGAGTTGGGGTGGGGATGCATATGTTGGAGAGACAGGCAAATACAGAGCCTAGCAGTGAAGGGACTAAAGAGGGGAAGAGGAAAGGGTTAAAGACATGACGATCAAAGAGAGACGTGAGGATGATATAAAAAAATGTTGGAAAGAAGCCGCTGACTGACTTCAATGATCCAAATGCAAACCTTAAAATTTAAGAGGACCTGAAATTTAGGAAAGGTCCTCCTAGGATCAAGACCGTAGGGCCCTCTTTATTTGAGAGAAATACGGAAACATCCAAAAGACAACAGTGGTGGATGCTCATTTTCAAGATGCAAACGTTTATGAAAGCTAATAAAGACCCATGTCTCTACCCAGGGCAAAAACGTTCATCTTTATCAAGTTTCAAAAATTTGCTGCTAGCCTGCTACAGAATAAATATGATTTGGAAATTAGCATGATGGACAGTGTATGTATAGGACTGCCACAGCATCTTAGCCGAGTGGTGGAGTTTGCACTGCTCACCGGTTCTTTTCAGAACCAGACTTATTCTTAATTGAGACACTCCACAAAGTGTCTCTTAACCGTACTAACAATAACTTTCTACATTGTACTTCACAATTTTGACTAGATCAAAGGCTGCTGCCCCCTTTTCCTCAGCCTAAATCTCCAAACCGACCTTGGCAATATCTAAGGTCACTGCTTTCCCTTTTCTCCCCCTCCCCACCACGCGCTAAAAGCTTGCTGAGCAAATATATTCCCTGCAAACAAACAGGTTATCATCTGCTGTGTGCACAAGTGCAGGCACCAGGGACAGTGCACAGTGCACACACTAGTGGCCTCTACCAGAGGTCATTCGGCAGGGAACAGGCGAGGGCACTATGGGCTGGGCTGACCCGACCCGACCCGGCCCGACCTCAAAGGTCCCTCGCTTGACCTTTTTTTTTGTCTTCCGTGTGAAAACAATGATGCTTGTCTCATGTGTTCAATGTCATGGAATCTATTTACGATATATTTCATGCTAACAATACCATCTGTCACTTGAAGAATGTCCCTACACTGCAGGCCAAGAAATTCTGATCTAACCCCAAGAATGAATCCCAAGTTGCCTATGAACCGAACCCTCAGATAGCATCTGATGGTGTAGTTATTGCTACATGTACATGTCCGTACATGTACAGTGTAAGCTCATGCACTCTCCCAAACCAATTAATCTTCAATCCCGTAAATCTTAAGCAGTTATTACGGATCTCCACGGGCACATGTAAATGTAGATGCTCAAATCCATTGCAGATGTCTCATTGTCTCATGTACAGCTTATTAAACCAAGCAGTTCTGCTCTTAAAATCAAATAACGAAAAAGTATGAGAAGATGCCCAAAATCCATGCTGACTTATGATAAACAATCTTCCAATAAGCACAAAATATTCTTAGGAAAAAAAAAGTCAAAAAGGGAGTACAGTAATAACACTAATAAACAAAAATATGGCAAACTGCCTACTGACTAAAATTACCAAAAAATTAATGCAAAACTCAAAAATTACATTCCCATCCTAGCAGGATCTTTCTCAAAGGCAGGACGTCTTTTTAAATGAGTCACCTAGTTCAAGTCTACCGTACATGTTTGCCAGAGAAAAACATCCTTTTTTTTGCGACGGATATGCACAGGAATGCAGAATATTCTTTACACTGAATGGCCCAAGCCATTACCAAAATTGGCAGCGGCCATTTTGGCTGGACTAAGATGTGGTACTACACAAGAAACATCGTACGCATACAACACAAGACGCACAACCCCTGCCCCCACACGTGGTCCTAAGGGCTACTGTCAACCCCCTCCCGGCAATATCCCCCAGCCCCCCCCCCCACCCCCCCCCTCAAATCAGCATCGACACAGAGTCTGAATGAGCAACAATACAGTCGGTACACAGCCAGCGCATACAGGTTGTGCACAGTGTGCAGAGAGCCATGCAGTTACCATGGCAACTGGCAGTCATTGCACTTGTGAGCGCTCCAATCCCAACGCACTCTATTAAAGAGAAAAACACCGCCAAAAAATTGATTTTACTGAGCAAGTCAATTTCTCCTCTCTCTCTCTCTCTCTCTCTCGTTTTTATTGGAAATTTACTGAACGATCTCTCTGAATGTATTAACTTTCGGGGGGAAAACCACAGTAGGTATTGATGACCGTGCAATAGGTCTTAATTTCACTGAGCAATAGGAGATCATTTCCGAACCAGTTTAGAGTTACGAGAGTGAAGGGAGGGGGGAGAAAACATATCTGACGGAGAAGATCAAGTCTGGTCTAAAAAATTGGCTTCCATCACGATTGATTTGAGTCTGGAAGACCGGTCGGAGGGAGATGGCATCTTCTGTTGGGGGAGAGGTGGTGCTATCCACCTGACATCACTCGCCGTTGAAGAGCACATCCCTATGAGAAGTGACAAGATGCACTGAGTTCCTTGAGTGGTGTGCACACCGCTGCAAATGAGTAGCTGAATACGTGTCGATGATTGCATGCGTTGCTAATAGCCGGGATTTGAACCTGCCGGGATTTGAACCTGCCGGGATTTGAACATGCAGGGATTTGAACCTCCTCAGATTTGGACCTGCTAGGATTTAAACCTGCTGGGATTCAAACCTGCTGGGATTTGAACCAATAGGGATTTGAACCAATAGGGATTTGAAGGGATTTGAAGGGATTTGAACCAATATGGATTTGAAGGGATTTGAACCAATATGGATTTGAAGGGATTTGAACCAATAGGGATTTGAAGGGATTTGAACCAATAGGGATTTGAAGGGATTTGAACCAATAGGGATTTGAAGGGATTTGAACCAATAGGGATTTGAAGGGATTTGAACCAATAGGGATTTGAAGGGATTTGAACCAATATGGATTTGATGGGATTTGAACCAATAGGGATTTGAGCCTATAGGGATTTGAACCAATAGGGATTTGAACCAATAGGGATTTGAACCAATAGGGATTTGAACCAATAGGGATTTGAACCAATAGGGATTTGAACCAATAGGGATTTGAAGGGATTTGAGCCAATAGGGATTTGAACCAATAGGGATTTGAACCAATAGGGATTTGAACCAATAGGGATTTGAACCAATAGGGATTTGAACCAATAGGGATTTGAACCAATAGGGATTTGAACCAATAGGGATTTGAACCAATAGGGATTTGAACCAATAGGGATTTGAACCAATAGGGATTTGAAGGGATTTGAACCAATAGGGATTTGAACCAATAGGGATTTGAACCAATAGGGATTTGAGCCAATAGGGATTTGAACCAATAGGGATTTGAACCAATAGGGATTTGAACCAATAGGGATTTGAACCAATAGGGATTTGAACCAATAGGGAATTGAACCAATAGGGATTTGAGCCAATAAGGATTTGAGCCAATAGGGATTTGAACCAATAGGGATTTGAACCAATAGGGATTTGAACCAATAGGGATTTGAACCAATAGGGATTTGAACCAATAGGGATTTGAGCCAATAGGGATTTGAACCAATAGGGATTTGAACCAATAGGGATTTGAACCAATAGGGATTTGAAACAATAGGGATTTGAACCAATAGGGATTTGAACCAATAGGGATTTAAACCAATAGGGATTTAAACCAATAGGGATTTGAACCAATAGGGATTTGAAGGGATTTGAACCAATAGGGATTTGAACCAATAGGGATTTGAACCAATAGGGATTTGAACCAATAGAGATTCAAACCTGCATGTACACTGATTTGAACCTGCAAGGACAAGAATCACACAGGGATTCTAATAAGCTTGGGCGGTTCTCCCGGTTCCAAGTGGAACCGCGGTTCCAAAATGGGAACCGGAACCGTGGTTCCGCTTTTTTTTGGAACCGGGTACCCGCTTTGGACGGTTCCCGCTTCAGAGGAACCGGTTCCAAACTCTGTGGCCAGCGCGGCCCAGCGCACATTTAGCGAACACGCAGTCACGCAATGGCCTGGCCCCAACCATGGATAACTTATGCAATGTTGGTTTGTACATGCACAGTGCAATGGGTGCATGACACATGTACATGTACAATTTACTTTGTATGCCTGTAAATTCACAACAATCGAACGCAGGCTGCTACTGTGGTACTGCACGTGGCAGCAATAAGCAACGCATTGAATGACCCCATTCGATCGTGGATAATTCTGTACGCATACATTGTACTACAGCCTACACGCACTGTACTTGTGTTGCCGTGTGGTGCAAGTCTGAGTAGGGCTCCCAAGCATGTGTGATTTCATCAGTATTTCATCGGCTACCAATGCCCAATCACGCGATTCTTTTACAGACCACATGGTTGTGACGGGTTCACTTGGCTCCCTAGGCAGAGATATATTTATCTCGTCTTGTTACTTGTGTTCTTACATTGTTCTGCACGTACATACGGCCGGACTCGCGCGGCTCCAGCGTAGGACTCGGCTATTGCACGATTGCATTGGACTCGGACCCGGTTCCTTCGCGGGGGGGAGGTACCAGATTTGGAACCGGGTATTTGGCTCGGGAAGTGTCCCAGCTTTGGAACCGGGTATTTGGCTCGGGAGGTGTCCCAGCTTTGGAACCGGGTATTTGGCTCGGGAAGTGTCCCAGCTTTGGAACCGGGTATTTGGCTCGGGAGGTGTCCCAGGATTGGGACCGGTCCCAAGTTTGGAACCGGGTAATTGGCTCGGGAGGTGTCCCAGGAATGGAGTTTCGGTACGGCGTGGCGTGGGGTGGGATTCGGTACAGCGTTGTGTGGGGTGGGGTTCGTGTATTGCTATGGCAGCGGATTCGGTACGGCGTTGTGTGGGGTGGGGTTCGTGTATTGCATGGGAGCGGATTCGGTACAGCGTTGTGTGGGGTGGGGTTCGTGTATTGCATGGGAGCGGATTCGGTACGACGTTGTGTGGGGTGGGGTTCGTGTATTGCATGGGAGCGGATTCGGTACAGCGTTGTGTGGGGTGGGGTTCGTGTATTGCATGGGAGCGGATTCGGTACGACGTTGTGTGGGGTGGGGTTCGTGTATTGCATGGGAGCGGACTCGGTACGGCGTGGGGTGGGTTGGGGTTCGTGTATTGCATGCATGGCAGCGGATTCGGTACAGCGTTGTGTGGGGTGGGGTTCGTGTATTGCTATGGCAGAGGATTCGGTACGGCGCGCCGCGTTGTGTGGGGTGGGGTTCGTGTGTTGCATGGGAGCGGATTCGGTACAGCGTTGTGTGGGGTGGGGTTCGTGTATTGCATGGGAGCGGACTCGGTACGGCGTGGGGTGGGTTGGGGTTCGTGTATTGCATGCATGGCAGCGGATTCGGTACAGCGTTGTGTGGGGTGGGGTTCGTGTATTGCTATGGCAGAGGATTCGGTACGGCGCGCCGCGTTGTGTGGGGTGGGGTTCGTGTGTTGCATGGGAGCGGATTCGGTACAGCGTTGTGTGGGGTGGGGTTCGTGTATTGCACGGGATTCGGGACAGTGTTGGGTTCGAGTTTTGCGTGGGATTCGGGACCACGTGCATCTCGGGGTATTGCGTGGGATTCGGGACCACGTGCGTCTCGGGTTATTGCGTGGGATTCGGGACCACGTGCGTCTCGGGGTATTGTATGGGATTCGGGACGGCGTGGGGCTATGATGTTGCACGGGATTCGGGACGGCGTGGGGCTATGGTGTTGCACGGGATTCGGGACCCCGTGGGGCTCGGGATCGCGTACGTGGGGCCCCGGTGTTGCTCGGGATTCTGCACTGCGTGGGGCTCGGGTATTGCTCAGGATTCGGGACCGCGCGGGGCTCGGGTATTGCTCGGGATATGGGACAGTGTTGGGCCGAGTTTTGCGTGGGATTTGGGACCGACACGGCTATTTGCGCTAGCTGTGGGCTCCAGCGATTGCTGGTGTTTGAATCGGGGACTGCAGGCGTTGGAATCGAGGACTCGGGAAGTAGCCACGTGGTACATTTTGTCTGTAGCGTACCTGCTGAAGTTATCCAATATATCCATGTTACCTGGCCAACCATGCTGGCGCGCGTCCAATAAACAACCAAAAGGTAATGGCTTGACCCTTCACTTTCTACGGGTGAATTTACTCAAAGGGTTTTATTCCCTGTTCTTAATATGCCATGCAGAATTGCTTTTGAATAGAGGATCGTAAAATCTAAACATGTTTTCAAATCTAAATCTATATCAATCTACGGTTTATTCATCGGTCTACAGAAATTATTTTTTTCCATCGAAATGAAATCAAATCACCCCTTTTTAAGAATGGGAAGACCGAGTTTGGCTTTGGATGATTCCATTCGTTTAACGGTTTCGTTATTGAACCGCGTTGTATTTTCCGTTAAAAATATTGGGCAAATGAGCAGCCAAACAATTCAAGCAAATCTTTAAACATGTCTCATACATCCTATTGATACATAAATTACAATCAGACTGCCAAACCAGCATTCGGTATACTTTATCAATGCATTGAAGCAAAATTAAGTCGCCATAAAAGACGCGCATGTAGTTGAACCTTCCAAGCTCATGGCGGCGTCTGCGAAACCGCGCTCACTGAGGTCTTTTTGTTTTTTATTAAATCTTATGTTTTTCTTTGTTTTTTAGGAACCGGTTCTATCTCGGAACCGCGGTTCCTAACTGGAACCGGAACCGGTTCCCAAAATCCTGGAAACCGCCCAAGCCTAGATTCTAACCTGCCATGCACACTTTTAAATCCACAACATTTCTTTGACTGCCAAAGTGCCATTCTTATCACAACCACAATAAATGCTAGCATTACAATCTACACAAAACAAAGTGATGCTGTACTCATGCACTGATCAATGATAATATCACTATTGACAATTATCAACTACCGGTACCTTAGTTGGTAATATGGGTAATGCATTTTGGG
>OX465114.1:11404469-11443088 GCA_949987565.1 Luidia sarsii | reverse complement strand
GGCTTTTTTTTTAGGGGGGGGGGGGTTGGTGGACAAACCCTGGTCATAATTATATTCTAAGCAGGCGTAAGCACTAATTGAGTGGAAGACATATGCCTTGTTCTGTGTAGTTGCTGGGTTTTTTTTCCTCTGCCTCTCTTTCTCCCTTTCTTTGGAGTGGCACACTGACAAAGCCAGCCAGGATGAAATTGAGCGGAACAACACAAGAGAGATTTGGGGGGAATAATTTGTCTCCTGCTCGCTTTCTCCCTCTCCCTCTCCCCCTTCTCTCTCTCTCTATCTTTTCTCCCTTCACACTCCCTCCCCTCTCTCCTCTCTCTCCTCTCTCTCTCCCTCTCTCTTCACCTTTCCTGTCTGTCTGTCTGTCTGTCTCTCTCTCTCTCTCTTTCCCTCCGTCTCTTCCTTTATACCTCTCTCTCCTCCCTCTCTCACACTCTCCCTCCCTCTCTCTCTCTCTCTCTCTCTCTCTCTCTCTCTCTCTCTCTTTCTCCACCTCTCCCTCTCTCTCTATTCCTCTCTCCCCCTTCTCTCTCTCTCTCTCTTTTCTCCCTTTCACACTCCCTCTCCTCTCTCCTCTCTCTCCTCTCTCTCTCCCTCTTTCTTCACCTTCCTGTCTGTCTGTCTGTCTGTCTCTCTCTCTCTTTCCCTCCGTCTCTTCCTTTATCCCTCTCTCTCCCTCCCTCTCTCACACTCTCCCTCCCTCCCTCCCTCTCTCTCTCTCTCGCTCTCTCTCTCTCCCTCTCTCTCTCTCTCACTCTCTTTCTCTCTCAGTCAGTGCTGAGGGGAAGGTGGAGGAGGAGGAGAGGGGGAGGGACTGGGCGGAATGACTGGAGGGGCTATTGTTTGTACACTGACCTGTCAAGTGGTCGACCCATTCAGATGGGCCACTCCAGTCTGGACAGGCCAACTTCCCTTCGGTAACTCTCTTACAAGGCCAGCAGGCCCCGCAAAACCAGCACCCAGCGGTTCAACACTTCGTGAAAAGACTTCATGAAAAGACTAGTTCGGTCATGCACAGTTGAAAAATTGTATGGAAAAGGTTCAAAAGACACTCATTCGGGGGAAAGGCAGACGGCAAAGGGCATTGATATCTTGGTTTCAAGATATATAAGGACTGGACTATACAGAAAGAGGCTTGCTTGACAGTAGGTGCACTCCCACCAGCACGAAAAAGTGCAATTGACTTTTCAATTTTTTGTTTAACCTCAATTCAAAAGCCGTGTGTGAATGCAAATAATTGCGATTGGAATTAGGATCAAAATCAAAGTTCTTCTTGCGATTTTTCGGCAACAATACGATTATTTGTGAGGCGCTGTGTGTGTGTGAACCCTACCATAAAGGAAAAAAACATCAATCAGTTACAAGTACAAATACATCCCACAATTTTCAGTGCGCACAATAAACATCCAGCATCATCATAACCAGCTGTGTATCTCCACATGATTGAGCGCATACTGTACATTGTACGTGCAAACCAAGTGAGTGCAGTCTGGAAAGTGCCTTCGTCTGGGTCACATTGCAACTTGTTGAATGATGGTAGAATTTGACCCAACTGAATCCCATTAGAATACAGCCACTGGTGCATTTGGTAGAAATCAGAGTTTTCTTTACCATAAAACACTTTCTTAAAAGAGGAAGAAATTAACCAAAGAACAGGAAACCATTCATTAAGAATTAGAAGAAAAAAAAATTGCAGCAGATTTTCCCTTTCACTGTTTCTTTTCGAAACCATTGACATCTCCCTGCACTCTTTACGGCGTAATTTAGATTGGCGCCATGGCTATCATTATATTCCCCTTCCCTCAACCCTGCCAGTGAGGCGGGGGAATACACAATTTCTCATCAGTTGCAACCGGCTCGTTTCAGCACTAGATGGGCCGGGTGGGAGCCATCTTCCCCTCTAACTGATGGACAGGTTGGCGACGGCGTCCAGGCTCATTTTGAAACAATGAAAATTCATCAGTTGGCCCAGGCACGCCACAGTGCAGTGCCCGCAAACGCGAAAACAAAAATCAACAGACTATAGGACCGGGGAACAGGCAAGTGGCAGGGAAAAAGGACGATTCCCAGCGTTCCAGGCAATGAAATCCCCGCAAGGAAAGCGTGACCTTCAGCTGTCACTCCATTTTACATAAATTTTTCCGAAAAATTTGTTTTCTGGACAGAGGAAAACTGTCAGAGACATTCTCAACAATTCAATCAAGAGAAGTTCAACAACAATTGTATGCCATTCTACCCCCCCCTCCGATATACTTTGCGAAGCTCTTTGTATGAGCAGAGTCAGCCAGAGAATGAAGATGCCCGAAAGGGCAGAACACAGGCGATTCAAACCTTGCCAAAAAAGGGAGGATTTTCCCAATTTTAGAGATCAATCCGCTCCTGAGCTAACAGTTTTTCATTTGAGAAAGATGCAGAAATGTTGCTTACTGACTAAAATGACCAATTAGGAGAACTTGAAGTTTTGATCGTAGCCAGATCGTAACCTTTATCAAAGACAGAATGAAGGCATTTGACCTTACGAAATTTAGGGGGCCTGACGTTTCGATCCTAGCAGGACCTTTCTCAAAGGTCTTTGAGAAAGGTCCTGCTAGGATCGAAACGTCAAGCCCACTAAATTTTGTGATTTGCATTTTGGTAATTTCAGTCAGTAAGCATAATTTTTGTATATCATTTTAGGTCTCCTAATTATTGAGTTTTTAATTTGCATTTTCAAAACTGATACTATATGTGGAATTTGTGGATGTACCAATACATGTATGTACCGGTACGGTGTACATGAACACAGGCTGGGGGACACCAAGAGAATGTACATGTACAGTGCACATGCACTTTGAGTGCAATTCTTTCACATGTGGATCTATTGTGGAGGATGGTGCCATTTAGGTTCAAACAGAATTGATGTCATTGTTGGTAGATTCAAACCAACTCTCCCCCCCCCCCCCCCACACACACACAAGGCAAGCTGTGGACCCACCATGGCACTCAGTCAAACACATGTTGACACTGGAAACCCAAAACGCCCGAACACAATCCGGCGGAACGGCCAAAAGCTATATATTCATACATATCTCTGCTGCGCTCATAGCGCAAATCAATGCCGACCAGACGGGGCTGCACAATGAGAGGAGGTCAATGGCCGGATGGCACCGGCCCCTCATGAATATGCATGAGGCCGGGTCCTGAAGCCTAAAAAAAAAGAAAAAAAAAAAGAGCACGCATAATGTGTGACTGCGGCACACCGGTGAATCTGAAGGGGGATTCCTGCAGCTCCTGCGCTCTTTGGCCGGTACCCTGTGCATCGTACGTCCCTTCCCCGTCCGTCCCCCTACGCACATCCTACGCCGCTGGTAAACTCTGGGTATTCGGTGACAGTCCCGGTGATTAGCTCATGTTACCGGATCAATTCACGCAATGCAGCTGTGTGTTTATGCTTCAAATCACTTCAAATTACCATCCACTCCCAGCAAATGTTTGTGTGCTTTTCACTCACCGGTTCATTTTTTTTTTAACCCATCCCCCCCTCTCTCCCTGTCTCTCTTCCTCTCCCTCACTCTCTCTCTCTTTTCACCCCCTCTCTAACGGAGCATGCTCAGTAAGGTGATATCCTGTCAACTTATTAAGTTGCGTCTGGCTCAATGAGATCTTAATGGGCTTTTCTCTAAACAGCCATCTTGTCCAAAAACACTTCTCCTGGAGTGCTCCGTAGACAAAGCGATGAAAGGACACCCACTTCAACTTTTCTTTCTCCAAGATGTAAGATGGGGATTGGGGGGGGGGGGGAGGACAGTCTATGTTTAACACTTTGGAGGACAAACACGGTTGTGGTATGTTGACGGTTTAGGCAGCGTTAGACCTCTCAAGTGCACTCCGATATGCCAGCAGAAGTTCATGCAACTTTCAATTTCTCTTATTAGATACATGTACATGGGGCTGACGGTAATCTCAAGAGGCTGCTTATCATTGGCGAACTACGTATCACTAAAAACCTGTGAGAGGATGAAGAACCCTCTCCATATGCATTTGAGAGACCACAGCCACAGACTTAATGTGCAACTGTGCATAAACACTGCATATATTCATTAGTTTTTAAACCAACAAAAGGGGAAAGGAAAACTGAAGATGTCATCTCATCAGTAGCTGAGGTGATGGAGCCTAGTGGTCAATTATATTATTCCCATCATTACCATGATTACTTACGCCCAATAGCAAGACAATGAGCATTGCAGAGAGACCGTACACTGTGTACCGGTACATCCTATAGCAACTATGACTGGTTATTCATTGGAAGGAGAGATTGTAAGGTATTGTAATCTACACCAGAGGTCTGAATTCATGTTCTGGTCCAGAAAAAAACAAATTCTTGGCAATAATTTTTTTTTTCAAAACAGTTTTCCTATCATTTTGGGTGTTGGAAAATGAAAATATGCACTTTAACTGTTGTTTTGTTTCAATTTCAACATCTATTGAATGACAGTGTGAAAGACATACATGTATATATATGCAATATCAGTCTGCTGATGACTGATAGAGCATGTTGTTGAATAATCATCTCTTCTCCAAGGCACACTGACTCCCACAAGAAATATCATTCACACGGCATTGCTTCTTGCAAAAATGCAAAGCTCCACCAAAAAAAACACACCCCCAAATGCTGACACTAACACGAATCAGACTCCACATCTCTGTGACAATCACACCCTCCTCCATCCCTGAAAAAAAAAACCCCACAATTGTCTGAAACAAATTCCGATAGTGAAATGATTTCTTTGCAATGTTGACTGTGGCTTATCACGGGAGGGTAATTTGATGATGAGACCTGTGTGGTGCAACCGTTGAGGGAGGGAGGAAGGGGCTTAGAGGCTCAAGTTGGTCAGGGAGGAGGAGGGGAAAGAGTTGCATTTTTTTTTGGGGGGGGGGTCTTCGTATTCCTTCAGATCTGTCAGCATCCTGCTCAGTGGATGGATTTGTTCGGGCGGGATAAACCATGCTTGAGTGACCGGGTGATCAACGCGAACGACCCGCGCCTGTCAAGCTATGTGCATGCTGGATCACCCTCCCCCTTTCCCTCTCTCCCCTTCTCTCTCTCTCTCTCTCCCTCCCTCCCCTCCTCAACTCCCAACATGTCTTTACTGCAGTCAACAACAAAAAAACCAAACGTGACGATTGCGTTTTTGCTTCTGCAGAGTGCGCGTGTTGTCGAGTCGCACCAGACTTGTTTACTGCACGGGCCGCTTGGGTCCCCGCGCCTTCTCATCCTGAGAGAGGGCGGGCAGAGAGCGCGGCCCACTGCTCTCATTGGCTCCCACGTGTGCGTGTGGCCCCCTACCTCGGCCGTGCAGATCGTTGGGGGGGGGGGGGGGTTGGGAGGTTCATCTCTGACTCCTGTCAGACGATCGAACCACAATGGCGCCTCGCCAGCCGAGGTGATAAATTTGTCCTTAACTTACTGGCAATTTTCACAGCACGGAGCAATTTTCGTTTTCTCTTCAACTCCCCCCCCCTTCCCACCCCGCTTCCATGCTGCAGACTCCCTCTGCATCTACGTCAAGCACTCAGCCAAGACAGAAACAGACACTGATGCCTCAGCCCGCTAATTATAGGTGCCCTGTCAGGTAACGGTGCACGGGGAACGGACAAACGCCCATCAATTCAACGCTGCCAATTTAGCGGACCAAAATGACTGCACGAAGCACAGGGAAACAGACTGGCTGCGCAGGAGGCAAACGTCTAATTCTGGGTGGATCTCCCCAGTCCCCAGGTCAGCTCAGTGCCCTGAACTGTAGCCGGCAGACAAACAACCCCCCCCCCCTCCTTCCCCCGGAACAAATAACTACCAAAATGAAAACATCATCATGTTTGTCTTGCATGAGATCTGCAACTGGCAACTGAAGAGTGCAGATGACTCTGACCAACAGAGAGTATAACTTTCCCATTATCAGGATTATTATTTGATTCATTTGGACTATTGTGTAAGAAAATGCTTTCACAAACAAAACCAAGAAAAACCCGATTCTGTCATCTCAGATTTTCTCAACAGAATGAATGGCTGCACCGGCACAAACAAGCCAAGATGTGGACACAAACTTGTTTATAATCAGATACGCTTTGCAATTAGGTTGAAATTACACACAATTTTGAGGGCCTTACATTTTCAATCCCGGCAGGAGTTTCCTAGGAGGCAGCGTTCTGCCCAAAGTTGCTATGGGGGTGATACCGTACCGTACGGTGGGGAGGAAGACAACGGGCAAATCATATTTGAGTTCAGCTTCGGCAACAATGCATGCAATCAAACCTCCCACACTCCATCGATTCAATACATCCTATCTCCTTCCCCCGAGCGCTTTCATTTATTTGCATCGCCAGAAGTCACCAGGGGGGAGGTTATTGGCAATAATAAGGATCAATGAAAAAGCCACAGAGCCAGCACTGGAGGAGAAAAAATGAAGAGAAAGTGCGCGGGAGAGAGAAAGAGACAGAGAGATACCGAGAGAGACAGAGAGATACTGAGAGAAAGAGAGAGGAGAAAGAGACACAGACAGAGACAGACAGACGGACAGACAGACATAAAGAGATGTAGGGAGAGATAGAGAGAAAGGTAGAGAGGGGCAGGAAGAGGAGAGAGGTACATGTAGGCCACGAGAGTGAGGGAGAGAAAGAAAGAGAGAAAGAGACAGAGAGAAACAGGGAATGATGGAGAGAAACAGGGAGTGATGGAGAGAGAGATGAGGGACAATGAAAGGCAGAGAGACAGAGAGAGAGATGGCGTCAGACAAAGAGACAACACGAGAGAAAGAGAGGAACAGAAAGAGAAAGAGAGAGGCAGAGAAATACAGACAGAGAAAGAGAGGCAGAGAAACAGAAAGGGAAAGAGAGAGGGAAATAGAAGTAGTGAGAGAGACAGAGTGACAGACAGAGAGTGGGGAGAGAAAGAGAGAGAACAAGAAAGGGAAAGAGAGAGGCAGAGACAAACAGAGATAAGGGGACAAACAGGGAGCGAAGATGGAGAGACAACAAGAGGGACAGGGAAGGAATGAGAGACAGAGAGACAGAGAGAGAGAGACAGAGAGACAGAGAGAGAGAGACAGAGAGAGAGAGAGACAGAGAGACAGAGAGAGAGACAGAGAGATAGAGAGAGAAAGAGATGGAGAGACAGAATGAGAGAGACAGAGACAGTGAGACACAAGGAGATAGACAGAGAGAGAGACACTGGACAGAGAGACAGACAGAGAGGCATTGCCGGACGGATCATTCCATGCCAACTTCCCCCCAGCACATATCCAATCGAATAATCAACAGCGCCTGCATATTCACCAACTTTGCAAATAAGACCCCCAAGTTGGCGTATGTATATCGTAATTTCCCGGGGGGGGGGGAGGGGGGTAAGGGAGGGGAGAGGGAGGAGGGGAGGATGTTTTATGCAAAAAAAAAAGGAAGAAAGAAAGGGAAGGCACTAAAAAAAAAATCATTCGAGATCAATGAGGGAAATTAACGGTGACGTTAAACGCCGCTGGTACTGCCTCATCTATTCAAGGTCCACCTCTCGCGGACTGTCCAGCGACTCCAAAAATGTGCATGCTCCACATTGCCCCTGGACCAGTGCCACGGCATTCATTGAGTCGCAGGACGTCCCCTCCCTGTCCATGTACATGTACTTATAAATGTAAAATCACGGCCACTCTGGACAGGACAGGCACTGGGGACAGGACGACAAAGAATACAGTTCCAAGTTCTTAGTCAGCCACACAAAGACTTTACTTTCCCCACCCCCCCCCCCCTACTTGCTCTGCTCTTCATACAACCTTTCCCCGCACAAACATGTTTTGTCTGTGTCCGTTTCAAAGACTCTTAGGAACACCGACTTGTTCCGTTTCTTTCTTTTCAAAGCCACAGGGGGGAAGATTGCGATCCATTCTTGCGCAGACAAAGTAGCAGGATGGGGATCATTTTCTTCTCTTTATTTATTATTATTATTTTTTTCGTTCTGTAGAAAGTTTGCATTTAAGCCACAAACCTAAAGTTACCCAAATATTTGGGAGGCAAACAACTGGAGGACTTGTGCCCACTTCTAGAGCTTCTAAGAAAATACCACAGTGTTGGTTTCCCCTCTCAAGTTTCCAAAAATATTGCAATCTGCTTCCTGGCTAGGATGGCCAGAAATATACGGATTCTCAGAAGATTTTCTTGGAGAGGGTCTGACATTTTGGCTCCTCTCCGGACTTTAAGCAAGGTTCCGCTCGGATCCAAACATCAGGCCTTCCATATTGTTGAGATTCACTTCATAATGCAAATGGAAGATACAACAGTGGATTCCTGAGCTGAAATATCGCACCATTTAGCATTGCAACAAGGAACCTGCACGTCTTGGAAAAACTGTTGTGATTTCTGATGTTCCAACCTAAGTAGGAGCTTTCTCAAAGGATCTGCTAGCATCAGGCCTTTGTTTGAGTTTTCAGGTTTTCAAAATTGGATCAGGAATGGGATGAAGGAAACACTGCTTTAGATTCCTGAGCTGAAATATCACACCATTTCGCATTGCAACAAGGAACCTGCACGTCTGGGAAAAACTCAAACTCAATAGTCCACAATATCTATGGCCACAATTCAAATACTTCTTTTTTCTGGTTACGAACAAATAAAAAAATATTACTGCATAAACACTCAGTCTTTACCGAAGATTAGAGCTTTGAACAGTAAAAGTCTGGAGTATTGGAGAGGAACTTCTAATAGTCAAGTCATGGCAATCAAATACAAGAATAATTGGCAGTGCAACAACCAAATTTAAGTTATCTCCCTTTTGGGATTTGAGTGGTCCAGAATTGAATGGAGGAATTGGCAATTGAAACACAGTGTGCGCTGTACATCACCCAGTGACTATGAAGTGTCCACTCACATCGGGTGAAGCTACAGAGAGCACGTGTAGATTGTCTGACTCCCGATGGAACATCCAGTCTAAATGACCCAAGATGCTCAGCCCATGACAGCTGCAGTTCTTAGTCCACTACCTTTTCCTCTCATGTAATTCATCACCGGCTCTGATCAACAACAGTCTGTTTCCCCCCCCCAAACTGCATCCAATTTGCAAGAAAATGCGCCGACTTCCAGCTGGAGAAAAGCCTCTCCAAGGAAAGCCAGGAATTAAGACAGCCATACAAATGAACCTATCGCAGCGCCGACTATTCAAAAACGATTCTTGCCCAACTGTATGATTACTTTTTAATTAACTCCGGATCTGAACAGCGTTCTCCTGCCGGCTCCCGAGCAAATCCTCCAATCGGTTGCCATGACAACACTACTGGCCGAGATACTTTCCCAAATCCAGCCTGGACTAAAACGCTGCCAGCCATTTTTTTTCTTTTTTCTCTACTTCCCCGAAGTAAGATTAGCTTCACGATAACCCCAAAATGCCAGAGCCAGCGCCAAGCTTTACTTCACACGATCATCAGTTAATCCCCCCGATTTTCATGCTGATCTTTAGATTCGTTTATTGTCTGTCATTTAAAAAAAAACAGCTTATGAAAGCTACAGACAGCACACTCTATCAGACCAGTGGCAGCCATATTACGTCACTCAAGGGCAAAAAAAAATCTTTTAAAAATCAATGTTCCGCGGAAGGCTTAATAGTGGGCAATTTCTGAACTTCTAACGAGGGACGAGACCTTTTTCGTGGCTCCGAGGCCTTGTCGGCAGGAAGTGTGAGGAGTGCGGGAGGATGTAAGGACTGGCCCGTGGGTGTTAGGCCCCCTCGTCCAAATCCAGCGACTGCTGGCAACCGCCAAGAAAGTGGCGCCAAGAAGTGGGCCGGTCAACGAGTGAAATGTGAATTCCTAATCAGGGATGAGTGCTGAAGTGGAGGGTGGGACTGGGTCGTCAGAGAGGGAGAAGAGGAGGAGGCAGAGGCAGAAGTAGAGGCAGAGGCAGAGGCAGAGGCAGAGGCAGAGGCAGAGGCAGAGGCAGAGGCAGAGGCAGAGGCAGAGGCAGAGGCAGAAGTAGAGGCAGAGGCAGAGGCAGAGGAAGAGGCCGAGGCCGAGGCCGAGGCCGAGGCCGAGGCCGAGGCAGAGGCAGAGGCAGAGGCAGTGGCAGAGGCAGAGGCAGAGGCAGAGGCAGAGGCAGAGGCAGAGGCAGAGGAAGAGGCAGAGGCAGAAGTAGAGGCAGAGGCAGAGGCAGAGGCAGAGGAAGAGGCAGAGGCAGAGGCAGAGGCAGAGGCAGAGGCAGAGGCAGAGGCAGAGTCAGAGTCAGAGTCAGAGTCAGAGGCAGAGGCAGAGGCAGAGGCAGAGGCAGAGGCAGAGTCAGAGGCAGAGGCAGAAGCAGAGGCAGAGGCAGAGGCAGAGGCAGAGGCAGAGGCAGAGGCAGAGGCAGAGGCAGAGACAGAGGCAGAGGAAGAGGCAGAGGCAGAGAGAGATGAGAGAGAGAGGGGGATAGACAGAGAGAGGTAGAGACTAGAGAGACTAGAGAAAGTGAGAGATACTGGATGGTGGCCTGAGCTGACACAGCTGAGGTGGAGAGATAGAGAGAGCTGAAATAGAGAAAGGGAGGGAGAGAGACACGACAAACAAGAGTCATACAGAGGGAGAGAGAGAGACTGAGGAGAGACACAAAAAAGGGAGATGGAGAGAGGAGAGGGGTAGAAAAAGACAGAGAGATAGAAGAGGATAGGGAGAAAGAGAGACAAAGAAAGGCAGAGAAACAGTGAGACTGAGAGGCAGAAAGACGGAGATGTGGTATCTGACAAAATTGGACCCTGTTGTGCCGAGGGCTTTGCCACTGTTGAGATATGCGGGTGTGCGGATTTGGGTGGCAAGCACCCTTTCAGGATACCGGTGATGAAGGGTGGTATCAGTACACTACCCTACAAACTGTATACCCTTGTATCCTACAGTAAGTGGTCCGCTTTGGAGGGAGGTGTGACTCCGCACATATCCTACATGTATTAGGAGGGGGCCTTAAGGTGAAGGTTTAAAGGCCAATCAGTACAGAATTGGATTCACTTCACATCCCAGAAATGTGTTTACCAACATCCGAGGAAAAGGGTCTCCCCACACACAATAGGTATAGGATTTCAATCAATTCCATGCACATCGATGTGTGTGGTAAGAGTCTGTGACCCTCAAAAACGCCTTCTTATTTACCCACAAGCCCTCAACCCCAACGATTCCCCTCCCCGGACAAACAAAGATAATGCAATAATGCCCTGCCTCCCTCTTCCCCATTACCATAACTAATTACTTGGCCAAACTGAAGATTGTTTCCTCTTCCTCTCAAAAATCACGATGCAACACTGGGCGATCCCTGCCCCACCGCCAATGCGGCCAAATGGTAGAGAGAGAGTGTGTATGTTAGCTGCGATTGATTTTATTGACCGACACTGCACGAACAGCTATGAAACGGTGCTTTAAAAGCCCCTGCAGTTGTATGGATTTTTGTCAACCCTCCCCCCTCCTATTCTTTGCAGCCAAACGAGAACTGGGAGGGAAAAAAAAAACCCACAAGAAACACACACACTATTTGAACAAGTGGCTCTACCATAGTATTGAAAATCACCGTACGTTAGGAGCTTAATCACTGCTTTATTCAACCTTTTCAGTCCTTTTTTCCCCCCGTAGAATTCCAATTTCTGTTTCTTTATTTTCTTTTGACTGTTTTTTTTCCGTCTAGGAGAAGGGCAGCTGCACCGAGGGCAATGACCTTAAAAATTATCAGCTGGATCTGATCGAGAGTATAGTATCCAAAAATGCAGCAGGCTTCTTAATAATGGCCTAAATGGCCAAAACGGAAACATCAGAGATCTAGAGGGCCTGGCATTCAAGAAAGGACCTACTAGGATCAAAGCCTTAGACTCCTAGACAAATCATGAAACAGACAAACCAATGGACAGAAAGACAGACTGACAGGCTTGCGGGCAGGCACGCAGGCAGGCAGGCAGGTAGGCAGGCAGGCAGGCAGGCAGGCAGGCAGGTAGGCAGGCAGGCAGGCAGGCAGGCAGGTAGGCAGGCAGGCAGGCAGGCAGGTACCAGTACAGTAGGCATGCAGGAAGTGATCATCATTTCTGTGATTTCTGATGTTCCAACTCAAGTGGGACCTTTCTCAAAGGATCTGCTAGCATCAGGCCTTTGTTTGAGTTTTCAGGTTTTCAAAATTGGATCAGGAATGGGATGAAGGAAACACTGCTTTGGAGTTGGTGGATAGCAGGTCAAAGAAGAACTCGATGAAGTGGGGCGCCGTGAAAAGACGGTGAGCTCTTGGGGCAGATATTGGCCTGGCGACTGGGGGCATGGCAAGCCATTGGCAGGGCCTGGGTCCACAGCACTGGGACCAGGGGCAATATGCCCAGCATTAATGGCCCAAGTCCAGAAAATCAAGGCAACTTTCGACGACTGAACACACATCTCCCAAAATCCCAATACAAATGTGAGCACAAAGGAAAACCTGACAATATATTTGGTTCGTGTATACACTGGGGCATTTGGGTAAGGAAGGAAGTCCCCCTTTTTCTTTGGTCAAAAGCTGACAGATTTGGGGGCTTTGTAGGGGCCAAGGTATTGATGCCGGCTTCGGACTGGGATATCATGACGACGGCATCTCCTTTGGGGACTAAATCCATTGCTGAATCAAACCCATTCTCCAAATACGGGTCCTAACGTCTCTTTTCAGGCAAAGTTTTCTTTCTTTCTTTCTTCCCGGAGTGCTATTCTGCCCAGGCAATGCGGGCCCCCCCGAGTCTTTCCAGAAACCTGGAAATTTGTCCAAAATGGATTTGGGATGATTTCAAACATGTTGAGCCTGCTTCAGTCATGAGTCAGATTAGACTTTCCACTCGAGGAGAGATCAGAAAATTCAACATTCGGCAATCGGCATACGTTCTATGAGTTAGTTTTGAAACAAATACAATAAGTCAAATTTAAAAAAAATTACGGGCAACTTTTGAAAAGTAGCAAAGAAAACTTTGAAAACTTTGACTGGACTGGAATTTGAACCAGAGACCTACCAGGGCTGGTACGAAAAACCTGAGGTCTCGGGTTCAAATCCCAGTCAAAATTTTCTTTGCCATTTTTCAAGAATAAAAAAAAACCCCAAAAACATTTGAACTGTAACAGACACACATCCTTTACAATTGTGGGTGGTGTTCCTTGCAGGTTCATTTGTGGTATCCCTAATGTCAAAACTTACCTCAACTCCTCTACACAATGTTGTCAACCATAGCGCTCAACAATTGGAAAATAAGGAGCGGGTGCTAATGGCAAAACTGGTACATGTACAGTGTACCTAAAAGCCCAAACTGTACCCAATACCATTGGCACAGTTCTCAATGTTTGATGAATAATTATGGTTCTCCATGAAAATAGCAAAAAGACTTTGGATCAGTATTTGAATCCAAGATTCTGGTTTCATATACCAGTGCTCTTCCACTTGACCTGCATGTAAATATATCCAGCTCTTAGCTAGGGTCTTCCAAAAAATTAATCTTTGCAAAGGAGGGGGAGGGGCTGGTGCCAGTCAATATCCTTCACTACATTGAACATTTTCTACGATCAATACCCAAATTCATGCCACACTTTACAGAGAGAATCTTTCACTTTCAGTTGATTGTCGTAATGTCATCACACTATTTCATAAGTTGGAGTGCTCATTAAGAAATAGAAATGGTTTAATAAGTTAATGCAAGTGGCCTAGAATTCAGAGGAGGTAAGGCAAATCAAACCCAAATGTTATTGAATTTCCCCAATAATAACCAGAGTTGATGGATTTCTACGAAGGTGGGGATGGTAGTGGGGATGGGGAGTAGGGATGGGGATGGGGAGTAGGGATGGGGATGTGGAGTAGGGATGGGGATGGGGATGGGGATGGGGATGGGGAGTAGGGATGGGGATGGGGGTAGGGATGGGGATGTGGAGTAGGGATGGGGATGGGGAGTAGGGATGGGGATGGGGAGTAGGGATGGGGATGGGGAGTAGGGATGGGGATGGGGAGTAGGGATGGGGATGGGGAGTAGGGATGGGGATGGGGAGTAGGGATGGGGATGGGGAGTAGGGACGGGGGTGGGGAGTAGGGATGGGGATGGGGAGTAGGGATGGGGATGAGGAGTAGGGATGGGGATGGGGAGTAGGGATGGGGATGGGGAGTAGGGATGGGGATGGGGAGTAGGGATGGGGATGGGGATGGGGTGGGGATGGGGATGGGGTAGGGATGGGGATGGGGTAGGGATGGGGATGGGGAGTAGGGATGGGGAGTAGGGATGGGGATGTGGAGTAGGGATGGGGATGGGGAGTAGGGATGGGGATGGGGAGTAGGGATGGGGATGGGGAGTAGGGATGGGGATGAGGAGTAGGGATAGGGATGGGGAGTAGGGATGGGGATGGGGAGTAGGGATGGGGATGGGGAGTAGGGATGGGGATGGGGATGGGGAGTAGGGATGGGGATGGGGAGTAGGGATGGGGATGGGGAGTAGGGATGGGGATGGGGATGGGGAGTAGGGATGGGGATGGGGAGTAGGGATGGGGATGGGGATGGGGATGGGGATGGGGATGGGAGTAGGGATGGGGATGGGGAGTAAGGATGGGGGTACGGATGGGGTGGGGATGGAATTGGGATGGAAATACAGGGATGGGGTGGGGTGGGTGTAGGGATGGGGGTGGGGATTGAGGTGGGATGGGGAGTAGAGATGAGATGGGGGTGGGGTGGGGGTGGGGGTGGGGGTGGGGATGGGGATGGGGATGGGGTAGGGATGGGGTTGGTGGTGGGGTAGGGGTGAGGATGTGTGTAGGGATGGGGGTAGGGATGGGGATAGGGAGTAGGGATAGGGGTGGGGATGGGGATGGGATGGAGTAGGGATGGGGATGTGGGTGGGGACAGGTTAGAATATCAAACTTCCTCATCTCCCTGTAAAATTGAAAGTCCAGATTGTTACAGTTCTCAAGAGACACGGACCGCCCTTCCCCCTCCAAACTGCAAGGGCCCCTTGTCAGCTGGCCACCTTCTCTCCCCCTCCTGAAACTGACCACATTGTGTGCAAAAGGGTGCACTGTTACGGTCCAGTCCGGATGATAAAGCAAACAAATGAAAAGGACGGTGGGACGTGCATTAGATTAAACCACCAGGGGTAGATGTGAGGGGGGGGGGGCTTTGGCCTGGTTGCCGGGGAAATTTGCAATTATCGGCAATGGACCACAGCATTAATAGCATTTTCACCCATAAACATTGTCCGAGGGAGAGGAGGGGAAGGGAGGAGGTGGGGGGCTGGAGTGGGAGTCGTGTTGTTTTTGCAGACCTCGCGTTCCAGCCAGAGCGAGATAAAATTACGAGTTTGCTGGAAATCCTAATGGCCTCTCTCGCTCACTCTCACTCTCACTCTCTCGGTCTATAACACACTCTGGGAAGTTACACTCACGTTTCAAGATCTTTCACGCCTGTCATTACACTTTCAGCTCGGAGCAATTAGATAAAAGGCTTCTTTAGTCCTTTAAACGTGTCCTGCCTACCAGTCGGTACATGCCAATTTTTTTTCTTGTTTTTTTTTTTTCATATCGAATCATACACTGATTTTTTTTTTTCTCTCCAAGCGTCAGTGTTGTTGCGACCGAGCACAAACCACTCAGCTATCAAAACTTATTTCTCGGGACAAGGGGCTCCGCTTGCGTGTCTCATGTTGTCAGGGCGTGACAATCTCTGGAGTGCCATGGGCGTCCCAGACAATCACAGACAATGTTCCCAGATTCTCTCTTCACTCTGGAAATCGCAGACCAACTCTTCCTCTCCCCCCCCCCTCTCCCTCCCTAAAAATAATAATATAATAATAATGGCTGCATTGGTCCAATATTCAACACGCAGCAGGCACAAGCACGATCCAAATCTAACGCAATAATACAAATTTGTAGAAGTACATATGTATACGGTTGCTACCATATCCAACACCAGAAATAGTCACATTTGCGAAAATTTTGCAAACTGCTTACTGACTAAAATGACCAAAAAGCTAATGTCAAAAATTAGGTGAGGCTGATGTTTGGACCCCAGCAGGACCTTTCTCAAAGGCCTTGGACAAAGATCCTGCTCGGATCAAAACACAGGGCCCTCCTGATTTTTTGATACCAACAACCAACCAGAGTCATTTGCAGAATTGTGGTTGATGCCGTTTGAAGACAAAAAATAAAAAAATAAATTATAGCATTTTTGCAGCATTATGGTTGCTGCAATTTTCTGAAGTGATACAGAAATGTTTATGACACAATCTACTGTACTTGTCATTTGAAAGATAAGTAGAGAACCCTCTTAAAGTCCCTACACAACATTGGTAAGATCGAAAAACAGAAATTTACATGAAACTTATACAGTTTGAAGACGGTAATAGTAAAAACTATTAAAAACTATATATAAAAACTCTCACTGAAATATTTCTGCCTAAAATGTTGTATTTTGGGAGAAATTAGTCAAAGAAATAGTTTACGCCTCATCGAGATCTAAACTATTTTTCAGAACAGTACGGCGTTCAATGCTGCATTTTCGCAAAACAAATGAAGCGGTTTTCACGATTTTCTCGAGACTCAGTTGGCGGATTGAGCTCAAATTTTCACAGGTGTGCTATTTCATGCATATGTTGGATCAGACAACATATGGATGCTATTCTTCTACCTTGACCAATGTTGTGTAGGGGATTTAAAGACAATGCATCATACATTGATTTAGTAGCAAAAGAAAACTTGACTGGAGCGGGAGTTCAACCCAAGATCTCCGGCTTAACCCTAACCCTATCTGAAACACCAAGTCACCACAACCCGTGTTTGATTCAAAAAGCACCTGAGCGCCAGCATGAACCCCTTGGTTGGTGACCTCCCCTAATAGTCCGACCATTATTGCTGGGCCGAGAGTGCCAGGCAGAGATATTCACCTCTCAATTTTGTAAAAACAATACTCCTTGCAGTGTGTTTTGGTTGGATTTAGAGAGGAAAAGCACTTGCTTAAACTCACAAAGTCGAGCGTCACAAATCTGACTCGGTGAGAATCGCCACTCAAACTGTTCAACAAAATTGTTATCGCTACGTGCATGAGATGCTGCATGTAGCTTATCGCACAAGCCCCCCAAAAAACCCACCAAATTCAACAACAACAAAACGACAGACCAAACAAAATCAATAACTCTTTACAACGAGATATTATACATTAAAAACGAAAAGAAATGTTTTTATTGACCGCACAAGACCCCCCAAAAAGTGGGTACCGATCCCAACGGAGAGTGGAATGGCAAACTTTACGCACGTGAACGGAAAAAAAGAAAAATGGTACATGCTGCACGGGCCCCTTGGCACGTAAGGGTAGGGATGCTCCACTTACCAGTGCACACAATCTAATTGACGCGCTCGCATTGGGCACACTTACGGCTAATTTCATCGATTAGCCGCTGCGGCGGGCACCAGGAAGATAACGGATTAATTGTAGCATCCCAGAAGCAAGTCGCCGGGGGACGGATGCGGCGCGTAAATTACGTGATGTCGGACATTACACAGGTGTCAGGTGGTACAACGGCGAGTGAC
The DNA here is from genome assembly GCA_949987565.1 of Luidia sarsii. Lineage (NCBI taxonomy): Eukaryota > Metazoa > Echinodermata > Asteroidea > Paxillosida > Luidiidae > Luidia > Luidia sarsii. The sequence continues at coordinate 11,425,566 of OX465114.1, read as the reverse complement.
TGGAATATGTAATGGCGGCTGCGGCTGGGGTATTAATTTTTCCCTCAGGACTCCAACTTCTAAACATAAAGCTATCCCCCCTTCTCTCTCTCTCTCTCCTACTCTGTCTCTCCCTTACTCACTCCCTCTCTCTCTCTCTCCCCCTCTATTTCTATCTCTCTTTCATCTCTCTCTCTCTCTCCATCTCTCAAATTCTCTCTGTCTCTCCATCTCTCACATTATCTCTCTCTCCCTTTCATCTCAGTCTCTCTGTCTCTCACATTCTCTATGTCTCTCCATCTCTCACATTCACTCCCTCTCCCTTTCATCTCTGTCTCTCAATCTCTCACACTCTCTCTCTCCCTTTCATCTCTGTCTCTCAATCTATCACACTCTCTCTCTCCCTTTCATCTGTCTCTCCATCTCTCACATTCTCTATCTCCCTTTCATCTCTGTCTCTCCATCTCTCACATTCTCTATCTCCCTTTCATCTCTGTCTCTCCGTCTCTCACATTCTCTCTCTCCCTCACTCTCTCCCCACTCAGTGTTTCCCATTCTCTCTTTCTCTCTCTGGCTCTTTCTCTCCCTGTCTGTCTCCCTGTCCCCTCTCTTTCCCTCTCCCTCCCTCCACCTCTCTGTCTCTCCCTTTCATCTCTGTCTCTCAATCTCTCACATTCTCTCTCTCCCTCACTCTCTCCCCGCTCAGTCTTTCCCAATCTTTCTTTCTCTCTCTGTCTCTTTCTCTCCCTGTCTGTCTCCCTCTCCCTCTCTTTCCCTCCCCCTTCCTCCACCTCTCTCTCCCTTTCCCCCTGCCTCAGCCTCTGTTGACATCCTGCCAACAGCAGTGGTGCCCCCTTTAAAGCAAAAAAAATCCATAACTATGGAAAACGACACAAAATGCGCATACACTGTATGAATTGTGTGTATCCTGTGAGGTTCAAGATCGTTGCTATGCTGGACCTGCCACGGATGGATAGACCTCCAACATCAAAGTTAGGCTTTGCAAGATTCCTTCTGCTATTCCATTTATTAGCTCGCTGTGAAACTGTCCACGTGGTATTCCAGGCAATGCAGTGCAGGGACCAAGTTCCCAGAACCACGTTTGTTGATTTCTCTCCGGAGCAGCGGGAGGTGGACTAGGGGTGGTGGGCTCCACCAGAAAAGAAAGAAAGAAAGAAAGCCCCAACTCCTCATCTGTGAGCGCTTGGCGCAGACTAATCTAGTGAGTGGGAAGTGGGTCGACTACTTCGCATGATTGCAGGCCAGCCGGTGCCCTGGCTCACCAGCGCGGATTTTTCGCGCTAACTTTATTGATCGAAACGTGAATGGAATGTGTTGAAAAGCGTGACGGTGACATGTGGCACTATCCAGAGAGGTTCAGTTCCAGAGTTGGGTTGGCTACCGTAGAAAAGGGCACAGAGCTAACATCATCAATCTTGTCATCTATTAATTGCTTTCAAAATGGCACCGTGGCCTACAGATTGTGCATGAGCAGTGCGAGTACATGCTGACCAAACCCGTCTTTTTTAGACTGTACAAAAGTTGATGAGGGTAAACGTACATCAAGATCTTTTGTGACTCTTTTCATATCGGATTTATGAATCTCTCACTCCAATCCAGCATGGTGTCATTAACTCATGCATTTTATGATCTTTCAAATAAACATTAAGCATTCTTTGTTCTCTTTTCAATTTGTTCCCAGTCAGTTTTTCCTTTGTTTGTTTGACTCAACTTTAGCATCGAAAAAAGAAACATATCTTGAGTGGTATACCGTATTCATTGTATTCCTTGTGTGCACGTACATTGCAATGCCAAATTACAGAAGTCCAGTGCCATCTCAAAAGTTCATCTCTTGCCTAAAGGTTTTGCTGTCAGAGCTTGTTTTCTATTTCAACTTTCAGAACTGAAATTTGGTGGGAAAGAACACGCTTAACCACATAGAGTGCACTTTCACAAACTCAACGCACAAGCTATGATAGCAAAAAAAATAACTGTGGTGACAAAGAAATGTAACTATAACATAGCCCAATGACATCTTCTTTCATTTTTGCCAATGCCAGATGGGAAAGATCTCATTAGGCAATGAAACTTGAGGTGTGGTAACTTTGTAGGAATTGAACTGGCGAGGATTGACATAAATGTCGGGTAAGGTCACTCAGCCATGTATGCACATGTAGCAAAACTGACAATATTTTCTACGGGTCGTATCAGTTCAAGTTCCTGCAGCCTGGAAATGTGGAGACACAGACACACGGTCTCTACCTGGGCGTTTATGTGAACAGATGGCAGTTGCCATCTAAACGGGGGGGGGGGGATAAATTGAATTTTTCGGCGGCCCACAAGTGTCAGGGGATGATGGGGGAGAGCCCCTCTGCAGGCTTCTTGCGTCTCTGAAATGTGCAGACGACTCCTGTCTCTAATGACATTTGGCCATTTCTGTGCCATTCTGACGCACAGTGCCCCTCTGCTCAACACAAATGGACTCCTACTGTAATCTGCTTTTTATGCATGAAAGGGGGGCATGCGTTATTTTCCAAAAACAATTTGCGATGATATACTAGTGTTTTCATATAAGGGGAGAAACAAATGAATATCACCAGAATCAATCACACAAGGGTGTCTTTTTCCTTTTGACTTCAAAGAGAAATGTCACAAATCTCAGTCTTACAGATACCTAACTCCATAGCCTGGGCCTACCATTCTGATTTTACTGTACTCAAACTGTTTAGGGACAGCTTCTACAAAATGTACATGTAGATTGTGCAAAAGATAGATCGATGACTTGTTAAAGGAGGACAGTGTTACGGAGAGCCAACAAATCAGTTAGGGCATCATCTTCAGCAATGATGATATTTCATCCAAAAAGTAAAATCTAAAACTTGTTGAAAGACTCAATCAGGGGCTAAAATTGCATCTATTCTGGCCAGTCAGGAGCCGTATTGAAAATAAAAGCCAGGTTTCAAAGGGGAAAGTTTGAATCAGATTACACCATAGTCTTCCTCTTAAATGTCGGGAAATTCCTTTGATCAAGTACTTTCTGAAGGAATGTAACATAAACAACCACTGAACAACCCAAAGAAGTTCCACTTTCATTTTGGCGAACATGCTTTTCGTACAGCGAATGGCTCCTGTGAGCAAGACTGAAACAGGTGACAATTTTCACTTTCGCCTGATGCCAAATTCCCACACTCCAGGTTTGTTTCCTTTTCTTCTTGAATTTAGAGAGCCCAACATGATTCCCAAAGGAGTTTTTGTCTTTAAAGCCCGTACACAACATTGGTCGAGGTCAAAGAATAGCATCTGTAGTCCGTACGTTGTCTGATCCAACATATGCATGAAATAGCACACCTGTGAACATTTCAGCTCAATCCGCCAACCGAGTCTCGAGAAAATCGTGAAAACTGCTTCATTAGTTTTGTGAAAATGCCGCATTCAACGCCGTACTGTTCCGAAAAATAGTTTAGATCTCGGTGAGACGTAAACAATTTCTTTTACTCTTTTCTCCCCAAATACAACATTTTAGGTAGGAATGTTTCAGTGAGAGGTTTCTTATACTTTAACCATCTTCAAACTGTATATTGTTTCATGTAAATGTATGAACATTTCTGCTTTTCGATCGTACCAATGTTGTGTAGGGGCTTTAAAGTCAGTCAGAAGTTTGCAGCATTTTTGTATGCTTTTATTTATAATTATGGGGGTTAACATTGGTTTTGAACAATTTTGAAAAATGGCAAAGAAAACTTTGACTGGACTGGGACTTAACCCGAGACCTCTGGTTTTGCGTACCACTACCAGTGCTCATACCATCTGAGCTATCCAGGCCTAATGGTGGCCTTCCCAAAATAGTTATCTACACATAGTCTTTGTCAGGGTGGGGGCGCCAGCCAGTTCGTTGTAGTTCTTAATAGATTGCTTGTTGAAAGATACATGTAAATGTACAATCAGGTCTTGTGTTAAATTCTTTGCAGATGGAGGGGGTTAGGGGAAGCTAGGCCATCCCAGCATATCATCAAATTTCAGGATTCTTATCATTTTTTTCCCTGTGAACCACAACATCACAAATACAGTACGGCGTATACAATATCGGCACTTTGTGAGGCAAATTGCCAGATCAAGATGATCAAGTTCAAGTGAGTGGACAGGGCATGGCATTACCACGAGACTGGATTTCACCACGTGGACATAAGTCTGTCATACACCACCCCCCCCTTTTATGGGGGAACTCGCTGCAAATCGACCGAAAGGATCACAAGTGAGAACTGCGAGCTAGGAAGGTGTGTGTGACAGGCTCACACGGACAAATGTTTGCATAAACACGTCTGTGCCATCTCACAGACTCCCAACCAATAACCAACAGGCTAGTCCAAGTCAACAAAGTCTGCTCACAACCGCCAACGCGAAAAATAAAATGAAAATTGTGCATGAGGTGGCAGTACTTTTGTAACAACTAGTGCCCACTTCTCGGCAATTTCTTTTTGCTCAGCATGAGGAATTCATGGCCAGCGAAAGTTAAGCAGATGCTTAACCTTGCTCTCTAGCTATTCCGCTCCCAGTTCTGATGTAGGCCTGGGTGATTCTGCACCATTAGAAAGTCAATAGCTTGCACACACAAACAAGTATTTCGTCTAAAAACCAGAAGCCCCTTGTGTCCCCTTACACAAGGCCATAAATATGTAGCGATATTCCTTTCTTTGTTTTGTCTGTGTGTGTGCAGTCGCTCACGAGTCTCTTGGAGCTTGCTCTATGCTAGGAGTAATCAGTATTCAGCGCTACTGCCAAATTGTGGCCGGCCACATGTTTATGTTTGGCCGAGCGTATGGGACGCAGTGCAGCGTAGCATTTAAAACGATTCGTTCTCGCGCCATTTGCCCTTTCCCTTCCATCCTCTACCCTCCCCTCCCCTCCCATCCCCTCCCCCGACCTACCTGAGTCTGGACCTGGCTCAAGTCTGTCAGCTGCCCCCTGTAGAAGGGTCGGTTGGTGGTGACCGGTCCCATCAGGGTAACGGTCAGTCTGCGCTGTTTGGGCACAGAGGACTTAGACGGCCTCCTCAGACTGGAAAACTTGGACTTCAGATCCATCTTTTGTTTCGAGGAGGCGCAATGCCAATTCACACTTTCGCTTTCTTTCTTATTTTTTTTTATTTTTTTCGCTTGACGGATGTGCAAAATGATGGACAATGGGCGCTGCTACTGCCACATCTGGAGAGGGGTAGCCGTGTTGCGTTGCGTTTATACTACAGTATAGTCCTGTGGTCTTCCTCAAATCTCACTCTAGTAGGTAGAGTGGTTGGAATATCAGTCTGAAGCCCTCTGGTAATATTTTTCTAACCGGTTGGTCTGGTCGATCCTCTTCCGTCCCAATCTCAGGTCCCCGGTAGCAACTTATCCCCGCACTTCAGACAACGAGGCAAACATTCTGGCAGACATCCATTGTTCGGCGCGCGGACTGAAATGGCGAGGTGTCAATCCCACAACTGGGGGTGTTTGGGGAATTTGCCCAATCACAGGTCCAAACAAAAAAGCGTCTATTTGCACAACTGTCTGTGGTCCCTTTACACAAACAGCAATGCTTAAACAAAACAACGTCAAGCAAAGTGCTGCGGTGGGTCCATTCAGAAACAGATCTAGTTCTCGTTAGAGAGGTATAATGTAGCTTTCACACGCCACAAGGGAGTAAACTTCTGTGATGGCACGTCATCAGTTCACAGTTAAGAAGTAAACGACGATTCAACAGTGCGTCCCTCGTTGACAATGACAGAGGCGGCCGTGAACACGAGAAATCACGAATCAAAGCGGCGAGTAATTGAGGCGACAAGACACAATGCCGTACATGTACCAACTGCACCGAAGCGAGCACAACGATTTGCATCCAGTTTGACAGCTCGCTACTAAAAACTAAAATGACACCAGACCGAAAGAAACACCCAATAGCGAACCACAATGCCACGTTCACCAGGAAATAACAGTGAGCGGCTTTGGGAAGTTGTCACTGTATTTCCTCCACACACAAAAATAGATAGATAAAACTGAAACAGAATAAGGAACAGGGCTGCAATATTGGTCAAGGGACATCTGCACATGCATGTACATGTACATGTACGTATGTGTAACTGGAGAGCCAAGATCCTGCCAGGAATGTTTTTGCCCTGATGTACTTCCCGATGTTATTTCATTGGGAGCGAAAGTAATTCCCATCACGCCAAGATTTTAAAGCATCCAGTTACACTTTCATCCTTTCTTTGTTCAACACTGACATGTTTATCCATCAATAAACAAACTGTGTCATCCATGCATCCACTCGGAAAAAGACTATCAAATTCAAAGAGGCTGACATTCTACCTTTGAGATAGGTCCGGGTGACATCAAAAAGTCAGGCCCATATTATTTTTTGCATTTTGGTCATTTTAGTCAGCAAGCAGTTTGCCAAATTTTTGTGGGGTACAGTAGTTTAGGTGAAAGGATATCAAGATAACATTTTGTTTTCACTACAAAAGACACTAGTTCACTGTTTAAAAACAAACGGCAAGATCTCAAAAGTTACAGGGCTTGACATTTCGATCCTAATAGGACCTTTCTCCAAGGGCTTTAGAAAGGTCCTGCTAGGATCGAAACGTCAGGCCCTCTAACTTTTGAGATTCATGTATTGCAGGCCATTTTAGTCAGTGAGCAGTTTGCAACAGTTTTTGTATAAACTCCAAGATCATTTACCTAATCTAACTAATTCTTATCATTCAAACAAAACTTCACAGATTTTTTTACAACCTTCCTGGAGTGTAATTTCAGGTTTATTGAGCATGTGTCCATGTCTCTTTCCACGGAGGAACTCTGTGGAAGTGAACACACAAATGTTTTGATACAGTTATGCCCGGACCGTACCGTATGACCTTGACACTAATGACAGCACTGTGTGTGGGGGAGGGAAAGAGCACTCACCGCCACTTCATCGATCATAAAGGAGCAATATTCCTGCCAAAGAATATTGAATATTGGGCAGAGGGGAAGGTGGGGGAGGAGGAAGTTATGACTAGCAAATGTTAGTCAGGGTTGGCCGGGGATCGGGGGACCAATTTCATGGGGCTACTAAAGCCTGAAAACTTGCTTAAGTGCAAAACCTCTGGTTGGGTAAAACTAATATGAAGGGTTGCCCAGGGCCCATGCCAGAGGTTGAATACAAGCCGCTAGCAATCAGCCTCCTACAGTGATGCAGTTGTAGTCTTACTTGTGTCATTGCGGGAAGAAGTTACATGTTAAGCAGAGTTTCGCGCTTCAGATGCTATGTGGAATGAGCCCCTTGTGTGTATACAGGTCCGTGCACTGTGGATACGCTGGTCGTTTCAAAGAACAGAGAGTTTGGTGTTCGATGGGGAAAAACAGATGCAGAGATACAGATCTAGTGTGCTGCGGTCACCCACTACGATTGGTCGTTTGGTGAAACCATAGAATGGGGCTTAAGTGGTGGAGAACACTTCCACTTTCACCACTGTGGCCTACCCATGCATGCACATGTACACACGTACAGTAGGCTTAATTCCATGCCAAATAATATGCATTGCGGAATTGCAATGTAGAACGAGTGCAGTGCCAGCCATTGTGCAATCCCTCAAGTCATTGAGATACAGGCTCTTCTCAAAGCCCTACTCATTCTCCAGAGAGATTACGCACGGCGTCCCTGCAACCATTCTACATACATCAAAATGATGCATTGAAGATGATATGAAAACAGCTGGTCTCATAGTTCCACTTTCGCCGGTGTGTCTATCAAGCATTCTATTCAGACAGACCGCGGCTCTACCGTCGGTTTTCCTCTCCAACGCTCTGCAACACAATGGCAGTGATCCACAATAACATATTAGCCTTTCATTTTTCGGGCAAATTACTTCAGCCCCAGTTGCCAATGTGGACTGGTGCGTGAAAGTTGTCCGCGAGTGGGAGGGGGGGGGGGAGACACACAAAAACGAGCCGCCGGATAATGAGGCTTGTCCCCAACACTGACTGGATGGTGTGGGTGGTGGCCTGCTGCCCAGGTTCAGGGGTGGCCATGAGACTCAGGCCCAGGGATCCACGCCCTGACTTCTATCTCCCAGACAAGAGTCGATACGGACGGACAACAGGACCGCAGCCCCGGCCCTTAATTAGTTTACCATATTGATTTCAAAGAGTGTCTAATGCCTATTATGGGGGAAAACACATTGGCAATAATAATTGCCACGCATAGATCTACATGTATGAATGTGTGGCATGTGTATGTGTACAATGTACACAAACACATATTACATGTACAGAACAAAGAGGCCAACTACATTCCCATATGTAACTTCAGACTCCATGATACAACCCAGTCTTTTTGTATTCAGTGTTCCTTATTATTTAAACATGTGTCCGTTGATGACCTTTTACTCTGCAGTGACAATTTCACACAAACAAATCGCGAAACAGCAGCAATAATAATACTTGTCATGACAATGATGACGTTCTGAGCAAATTACCGGTACATCAACTTCAAGCAAGAAATTGGCCCCACCATTAATAACGTCAGTCAGTGGAACTCTCACTGAAGGAGGGTGGGGAGAGGAAGAGGGGGGTGGGGAAGAGGAGGAAGGGGAACAGGAGGAAGGGAGAACGAGAACGATAACAAGAACGAGAACGAGAACGAGAACGAGAACGAGAACGAGAACGAGAACGAGAACGAGAACGAGAACGAGAACGAGAACGAGAACGAGAACGAGAACGAGAACGAGAACGAGAATGAGAACGAGAACGAGAACAAGAACAAGAACGAGAACGAGAACGAGAACGAGAACTAGAACGAGAACGAGAATAAGAATGAGAACGAGAACGAGAATAAGAATAATAACAAAACAAGAAGAACAAGATTCAGAACGAGATGGAGAATGAGAACAAGAACAATAATCAGAACGAGAAAACAAGAGGAAGGAGTAAGAGAAGGAAGAGTAAAAGTAGGAGAAGAAGATGGAAGAGAATGGGGAGGAAGAGGAGGAAGAAAAGAGGAATGAGAACAAGAGGAAAGAGGAGGAGGAAGAGCAAAGGGAGGAGATAAAGAAAAAGAAAATGACGAACAAGAACAAGAAAAAACAAGGAGCAGACCACCAACAACAACAACAATGAAACACTAGTCAACAACAACAACAACAAGCATTAACAGGATCAATAACAATGACAACAACAACACACAACTCCAATGACAAACGATGACAACCATTCCAACATGTCCCAGGCAGTGGCACGTACGTTCAGCATCTCTCAGCTCAGTGGACAAAGTCAAATGCGCGGCGCGCGGGCAAAGGGGCAGAAATTTCGGCATGCCTCAGCTGGCCCAATTTGATTCCCCATTTTCAGTCAAGGACAAGACAGTTCAATTCATTTCTTCTCCCTCCCTCCCTCCCTGCCTCCCTCCCCACACAACCCCTTCCCTTCCTCTGCAATATGTCAAGGGACGGCCGCTTCATATGTTTACTTTTCCACTCCAGTGTTTCGCTGTGGAGTGGGAGAGGGGGAGAGAGAGAGAAAGAGAGAGAGAGAGAGGAAGGGGACGAACACAGTGAGGATATGAGAGATAAGAGAAAATCAGATAAAAATTAACATCCCCTTCAGTTGGGGAGTACAAAAAGAAAAGAAACTAAAAACAGAAAGATGTCTGCCACTGTGATGGGTCAAGGTTGGGTTTAAGGTTGTTGTTTATTTGACAAGCATGTGTTGCAAGCTTCACTTCATTCCATCCTCCATGCCTGCATCTCATCTCCATCCTCTGGCAATAAAACGAGGGGCAGGAGGGGAGAATAAATGTCACTCTAAGATTTTTCCTACCCTTCCGTCTATCCCCTTACTTCAAGAAAGACAGGAACGGATCTCCGGCCGAAAATGTGTTTTTTGTGAGAGCAAACACAATCTCCCAAAATGACGATGGATCTGGTTCTTTCCGCGCAGATGATTCCTGATGGATTACTCTCACCTCCGAATTAAAAAAAAACAAATAGCACAGGCTCTCTTGTCCTCTGGATGGGTAAAGTGTTTTGGCAGACAGTGAAGACAGCGTATAAGTTCGGGACTGCTGAATGTACAAAAAGCATCCGTGGGGGTACCGTCAACGAGGGCGCCATAGCTTGTCAGGACAGTGCCTGCTTGTTCAAGGCCTGCCCTGCGCCGACAACACAGGAAGTTGTTGGGGACCATTCAGAGTCCTCAATGTCAACAAGGAATTCCTGTCCACTCAGTTCCTCAGCAAATATCCTGATCCCAAGATAAATAAAGGGGGAGGGGGAAGAAGGGAAACTTTCACTCTGGAAAGCTGCCACACGCAAATGTTATCACGCTTCCATACAAAATATCAAACTCCTCTCAATGATAATCCATCAAACTGACATGACTGGAATTACACATGGAGCAGTACAAACCCCTCTTAGAGTACATTCTCCTTGAGGCAAAATCCCATTATAGATATGACTGGATATTGTTAAATCCATTAGCCAAACACGTATATCTTTATTAACTTTTTAAATCATTGACCTTTTCGTTTATCACTTTGGCTTAGAGTAACATACAAAAAAGCTTACTGATTCAATGACCAAAATACACATCTTCAAAATATCACTGTGGCTGTTGAATTACCAAGGAAGATGTTCTGTTAAAAATCAGTCTGACTGATGATACAAACTACTGGAGGAAAACAAATCTGAACAATGACAAGTGCACTTACTATGAATGAGACTTTAGGCTTTGCATGGTGGGTGAAACAATATAGGGGGGTTTGCGGTGACACTGTGTACTGTATAGGCTAAGGTCTCCCAAAGGTATGGTTCTGAAAAGAACCTGAGTGTTAACTCGGCGTGCATTTCCCTGATGACGGCCAGAGCAAACTGGCCGGAATTTGTCGAGTTACCACTCGGGTTCTTTTCAGAACCGTACCTCTTCTTAAAGAGATCTTATACATGGTGTCACCGCAATCCCTCCTACATATATATTGCATTTACTATCTATTTCATAATTTGTTCTTGCTAAGTTTTTACAAATTTGCTTGAAATGCTAAACTGACAATGCATACACATGTACATACATTTCAGTCTTATTTGTGAGTCAAAATACCCATCTTTTTCAAGCAGAGGAATGACTGCAGCTGAAACTTGTGAAGCTGGTCAAACTGCAGAAAAGCAGATGCCTAAAGACTACGCTTGTCCAAAAAGAGTTGAAGGTTTGCATGGTGCAAGTACAAGAGGGAGGGTCTTTGGTGACACCATGTAAATCATCTCTTTTCAGATGGAGTGTGGCTCTGACAAGAGCCTTGTAACTCAATGTTTTGGGCAGTGTATAGTAAACTGCCTGCGGTACTGGCGACTGCTGACAGGTAGAGTACACACTCTGAAATGTTGAGTTACCAAGTCTTCTCAGAGCCGCCGTGCTCCATCTCACAAGGGTTGATTTACACGGTGTCACCGCAAACCTTCCACTTTGTACATCTGTGCCGATTTCCAAAGGCCTCCATTGATTGGAAGATGCCAAACCCAAGGTTCTCCCTGACATCTGAGCAAAAAAATCGATCGGCCGAGGACGCCTGAAAAAAAGAAGAAGCCATCTTCTCGTTCATCCCGCGAAGATCCAAACGTTCAGCAACAGAAGCCAGTTAATCACCCCCAAATCTCAGCTTTTTGTCCACATTATTTTCTTTTTATCTCCTTCCAATTGCTTGTTCATCTTTCCATCAGAGGGATCGGCGTGTAATATCTCTTAGTCACAAACTTCATTTCCATGGAAATGAAGTTTGTGTCGAAAAGAAGAAAAACAAGAATGCGCCAACTCAATTCAAAGTTCCATGTACACAGTTCTAAAACACATAGACACATACATACACTGTAGTGGCTCCTGAGACTTCATAGATCTGCATTTTCTTTAGCCGGTGAGTTTTAGGAATACGAAAGGAAACATCCTTTGGGGAAAGGTGCTTAAAAGGCAATGTTTAAATCCAAATCTAATGGCATCCCCTTTTTTTTAATTCATGTATGGGATTTATTGTCAGGGAAATGTGCAATGCATCGTGGGCGACTTCAAACTTTGGGGAATATTCAAATTGCATGGATTCCCATGTAGATGCTCATCAAAAATCAAGAGTCTCCACAATACCGTTTCCAGAAACTAAGAGGCAAAACCACACATTATAAAAAAAAAAGGAATTCTATACTTCATGTTTACAAATTCGACGTCTTTATGTAAAGTATTTATTTTACTTTACTGGGTAGAGAGGATGCATGTTATCGACCTCTCTTGATTTAATCAAAGGCCTTTGAGAAAGATCTCGCCAGGAATGATTGAAGTCCCAAGACCTCTATTCTAATGAGATTTGCATTTTGGTCATTTTAGTCAGTGAGTAGTTTGCAACACTGTATAATACCCTTGATTAAACTTTCTAATTTCTTGATACAATTATACAAGCACCTCTGTAAGCCTGAACCTGAATTCTAAAAAAAAAAATAACTTGCCTTTCAAGTTCAGAGATGTGTTTTATTTTCTAAACAAGTTAGAAAATTAGAAATATAAATGAAGTTAATACAAAAAATGTTGCAAACTGCTCACTGAGTAAAATGACCTGCAATACAAGAATCTCAAAAGTTAGAGGGCCTGACTTTTTGGTCCTAGCAGGACCTTTCTCAAAGGCTTCTCTTTGCCATTGAGAAAGGTCCTGCTACCGGTAGGATCAAAACATCAGGGCCTCTAACTTTTGAAAAAATATAAATGAGTAAAACTAGACTGTCGTGTTTTTTCTTCAAAGATGATTTATTTTTGCCCTTGAGAACCTGATTCCTTGATACCAACATCAGGACCCCTCCCCACACACACACTTTCTGAGATTTGTATATTGCTGATCGGTACAGTCATTAAGTAACCAAATCTGTGAATCCACCCGATGGAAGGAAAAAAAAAAAAAAAAAAAAAATGAAAGCGAATCTTCCTCAGATTCAACTTGTGGGATCAAATTGCGCTGGCACTCTGAAGCGATGTATTTAAGCATCTGCATGGGACTAAAAAAGATTACAGCGTCTGACAAAGATTACAAAATCAACCCGCGCGATACTTTCTTCGGCTACTCTGTGCCCAGTGCATGTGTCAGAATCGATCGATGGCAGCCCCAGTGGTCGCAGCGCCGATTGGAAGTGACAGAAGGGTATTTACGATCCTACGGATTTCCCTGAAGCCTGACTGCACAACGGTGCCCCAATCTATCGGACGGTAATAAATCGCACGTCCGCAACAATGTCCATGCCTCCCGGTCTCTCCTCCTGATGTCTTTAAGGTGAGAAAGGAGACAAGAAGACTAGGAGTAGGAGGAGGATGGATGTATAAAAAAAATATAAAAAAAATAAAAAATCCAGGGAAGAAATAAAGAGAAGAAGAATAAAGAAATCGGAAAGTGTAGGTTACTGGGACGTGACATCACGCCGCAAATACACACACTAGTACACACACACAGAGAAGCCCGCTCCTTTTAAGATCTAGTTCACGCAAATTGGTGTATGATTGCAGAGGCTCTGTAGACTTCTCGCTTCTGGGGGAGGTAAGGAGTAAAGAAAACAAGGCCGAAAGAGAGAACGAGAAGAAGAGAGAGTGAGAGTGGGGGCGGTGACTATTTTTGAAATAGTGAAAGAAAAAGTTCAGCACTTAAGAGTCCACAGCCCTGAGCTGAGAAATAAAAAAAAAAAAAAGTGAAAAATAAATCGATGGGGAGGATGTTCTTGGGCGTTGTCTGGGAGCCTAGCAGAGTCGTAATGGCTGCCTGGCAGGCCATGCAGGTATTTGTCAGTAGGGCCCGGACTCCTCCAGTCTATTTTCATACTGTCATTATTTCTCTTTCCCTGGCTGGGTTCATGTGTGACGTGCATGAGGCTGTGCTATGAGCGACTTCCACAGGGGGAGGGGGGGGGGAGAGGGGACCTGGGATTTGATCTTTACCATTTCTGCCTGAGCCTCGGTATATGGGACAGCACTGCCTGCCCGGTCTGTCCATCGGTCTGTCGGTCCATCCGGCCATCTGTCTGTCTGTTTAGCCGTCTGAATAAAATGTTCAAATTCATTTGCTCCATGGTACATGTACAGTAGTTGCAAATCCTGTTCATGTTTCACATTGTTGCAAGCCATTTCATTTCTGGTTTTATATGTACAGTACATGCATGTGTCCGGCAACACGAAGAATGATCTTTTTCTCATGATGCCAAAAGAAAGCGCTGCAGTTTTGGTATCTTCGTTACTTGAAGACTTGTGCACGGTACTCAGTCAAACCTGAGTTAGTTTCCTTCATGGATAATGTTGGTCAATTTCTTACATGCTTAAAAAAAAACCCAAAAAACACAGCATTGCTGTTCTCATTTACAACTGGTCAGCAGGGTCACCAGAATCTAAATTTAAAGTGCCATTTTCTCCATTAAAGGCCACCTACACAATGTACAAACTTGGCCAATATGGCCAGTCAAAAAACAAAACCAAACACACCCTTATGTTCCCCAACCTCACAAAATCCAACACCAGGTCTTGTTGGAATTTCTTGGATTAGGTACCCCAAGGATAGCATACTGCTGCTGAATTTGGTTGGAGTTGGTTGGATTAGGGAGACACTGTTGGAATTTGTTGGATTAGCTACCACTGCCACACACTCCAACACCTCACCAGAAAATGACCAAGAGCTTGTGGGTAAACTCACCCATGAAAGCAGTGTCAGTATACTCCCACACACTCCAACACCTGCAAAATCCAACATGTGCAGACTGTTGGATTCTGTGTGGTTAGGTACCAATTGGTTCCTAATTTCTGCCCAAATGTTGGATTTTGCTGGGTTAGGTACTGTATGCTTCTTAGTGAAAGAGCCTAGGGGGTTAGGGTTAACTGGCCCCTTATTCCAACAGCTACCGGTATTTAGGCCACAGAACCACAGCCAAATTAGAAACACCCTAAGCCCTATTATTATTTTTTTGTTTCTCAAGGTGCACGTAGCCGCCTACAAAGGTGTGAAGAGGGCCAGGGGTAAGGCTGTGGAAGTGGGCCACAGGTGTTTTGTAAGTGGGGCTGCCCATTCATGCAATATGGTCAGGTGCACTGCAGTGCGTGCCGTGTTTACAGATTGTCCACAGCGCAGTCCAACCATGGAGGTTCCTTCCTCCATAGTTCAACATCTGAGCCTCGATACATGACAGAGCCATTTAAAAACAGAGCTGACAAAGTGGATGCAACAGTAAATGTATTTGATGCCAATGGTACTGCGCTATGCGGAGTCACCACATTCCTCTTGTCCTGACCCAAAGCAATAGGAATCACAAAAGTTGCATAGCAATCCAATCGGCATAAATTTACAAATAATTATACTTTACGAGTAAAGTATAAAAAAAAACCCACACAAAATACCCATAGGCCTTTTCTTCAGGACAATTCATGAAAAGCCTGCACATTCCAAAATACAAACTTGTCGCAAACTCCTTTCTGAATACAACGGCCCAATGAAGACCGATCCCAGCAGGATCCACTAAATGAGGAAAACAATTTAATCCACAATGTACCGCTAGCGCTCTGATTGAAGTGAAGTGCTGTGCTTGTTTATATGTCTCCCGGTATGGGCCACCCTCAAGGACACACCCACCATTTGACCACAACTGCTAACCACAGTCTGCTCATGATTTTTTGTGACGCGATTTTTTGGCCTGTGTGAATGCGAGCAAACAAATCCATTTAATTTTTTTTTCTTCTATTAATTGCGATTCAAATTGCGATTATTTGGGCAGTTGAAATGGCCCTAATGTTTGTTCTTTTAGCCAAACTTTAAGGATACTGATGGCCAGTGTTGGGTCTCTTTGCATCCACAATGACTCCAGCGATCGCAGCAGTGGCAGTACGGTACAGACATTTCCTATCGTGAAACATCACACACGGCATTGTGGTATCACAATTACCTAACCACTCACGTTCCCTTGCAGTACTAATGAAATTCTATGCTTTCTTTCAGACATAAATGCAATGCACTTTGCATAACGAATGTACAAAATTTTCAATGTACAACTGTCATTTCAACCACCATCCTGTCTACTATCCTGGTTTTTAAAGTAAGAAAGGAATGATGATCGTAAAAAAATAATCTCAGTATGTCAATGGGTTCCTTTTTATGCACAGGCCCTAAGCAGATGCACGCATTCCACGGTGAAGCTACATACAACAAAGAACGGTAAACATCCACCACCCCCCCTCCCTCCTGAACAACCAAAAAATGGTGAAGAGAGGGGGAAAGGAAGAAAAAGAGAAACCCTGAAAATGTCGACAATCCTTTAAAAAAAGTAACTCTGACATGCAACAATTGAAAGAGTGGGGAGAGGCCTCAAGATTACCACTAATGCTCGCAAGTGGCTACGTGCCCAGAGATACGTCTATTCATATTACGCCGCTAAGTAGTGGGACAGGGTGGGGAGGGGAGGGGAGGGGAGGGGAGGAGTGTGGAAGGGAGGGGAGGGGAGTGGAGGAGTGTGGAGGGGAGGGGAGGGGAGGAGTGGGGCTGCCCCGCTGTATTTGCCGGAAGCAAAAAGGCGGAACAGCCTCCCAATACCTCATTCAGGGGTATTTATGTGGGCCAAGACAAAAGGGAAAAGGTCCCAAATTTCACCCAGAACCACGCTGCAGAGAGATGGGTTTTTTGTTCTTTTCAGCGCTGCTATTTTGCCTCCCTTCCCCCGCTAAAGAAAGACTAAGCAAGCCTTTGTGGTTTTGAAGCTTGGCCCGGCAATTTCGCAGTAAGCCAGTTAGGACAGTTAGCACTGAAACATCAGACACTCTTAATTTGTGAGATTCCATTTGATAAGACATTAAGCAATGCCATGTAAAAACTCTTATTGTTAGATCATTTTGACAATTGTGTGTGTTATCTTAGAGTGAGGAAAGGCTCTAAGATGCTATTATTTGACAATGTGGATGGATTGCCATCTAGGGCATCATTGAGTCACTAGTTCCCCTGACCATGGAGCAAGGAATGCCCTGACAGGCTGTCAACACTCAAGTTTTTGCCTATTTCCAAACATGCTTTGAGAGGTTTTTATTTCATGCGTAAGGTCTGACCAGATTCACCTACAAGTTAGGGGCCCATGTTGTCGACCTCCTAGTTCGTGGGCCCTGGTAACTGGTCTCGCTCTTCTGGTTGAGCCCAGGGGAACGACAGCAACTTGAGACAGCATCACCTCTAATTGCTGCTTGCCTCATACGCAAGAAGAAGAAGATGCTATGTACACGTACAGTGGAACGTCGCTATAACAAACGTCCTTGGATCCATGAAAATTGTTCGGAATAGCAGTCAATTGTTTTAGCAGTTGCAGCTGCATCGCATATCCACGAACGTAGTCAACGTACCGATATACGTCGGGAGCCAAAAGGCATGTTCATTATTAAAGCCGAATGTTCGGTATATCTGCGTTATATGTAATTGTGTGTTTGCGAGTGGACTGGAGGAATGGCCTGTAAGGCAAGGCATAAATTTTACATGTACGTAGGCTACAGATGTGATCAGGAAAGCTACCAGCAGGGAATTATGGCATAGGGTGATCAGCTCACGTATGTACATCACAAGGTATTGCACCTAAAGAGATAGAGAGAGAGAGAGAGAAAGACACTCGTATGCATACAAGAAATGAAGCTGGACCTAGCAAGTACATGTAGCAAGTTAGCAACAAAGTTGAGGTTCAGAATGAGGTCCTAGTCCGGTGCTATGCTGTCTGATGGCTTCCTGGTCTGGCGCCTGGAGCACAGCTCTACAAGTCTGGGATACAGTGACAGAATGCAATGCCAAACCCCTTGCCCGGGGCAGGGAAGTGTATTTTTTTGTCTTTTGCCGGATGCATCTCAGCAGAAAAAAAAAGGGGGGGGGGGAGGCGTCTGCTCTCGAAGCGACGTTACACTTAATCTGGGCGAGCTATAAATCGCCTTGAAACCGTCCCAAGTTGTTTTCATGACCGACTCCGCAAACAATCACGGGCAAGAGTCGTCTTAATGGCTGATCCGGACTTAGATCCCGCTGCAATTAGGTTTTTGTTTAGTTTTTTTCTTTTTTTCTTGGAAATGTGGGACAGCAAGGAAACACAACTCTTCCGCCCACCCTCCCTATTTAGCCGCCCAGCACAGTGATAACATGCCGCGAGGTGATTGGCACATCTGAGACTGTCCCCACGGCAACACCGCATCCGGGAGTTGTCAGCAAGCAGCAAATGTCAACAGAAACTGCCCGAAAACGATAAGTCCCATAATTCACCCTTTTAAGGCATCAGCAACTTGTTGGGGCTTCGTGTTGGCAGAGAGCAACTTCCAACATCATCACTAAAAAAAAAAAAAAATCTAAAAAAAAAAAAACACCATCACATCACGTTTGATGAACCCAAACTATTCACATCAACTGTAGATCTTGAGGTGTTTTTCCGTCTCCCTTAAAAAATGTTGACTAAATACAGTGTAGAAACCTGGCGACAGGCAAGCTCTTGTGGGACATTCAAACAAGCAATTTGGGCAGCGGATAAGCTGACTCGCAGCTAGTCACAGATAATTAGACAATCAATCCTCCTGCGTAATTGCCCTAGAGTGCGTTAACAGCCGGCTGGACAGGCCTGAAGAGCCCTTTGCACAATAACTCCTGCAGCCACTCTCCTCCCTCTCTCTCTACCCGCTCTTCCCACGCTCTCTCTTCCCTCTCTTGCCCTCCCCCCATCTCTCTCTCTCCCCTCTCTTCCCACGCTCTGTCTTCCCTCTCTTGTCCTCTCCCCATCTCTCTCTCCCCTCTCTTCCCACGCTCTCTCTTCCCTCTCTTGCCCTCTCCCCATCTCTCTCTCTCCCTCTCTCTTCCTGTGCTCTCTCTCCCTCTATTGTCCTCTCCCTCTCTCTCTACCTCTCTTCCTCCGCTCTCTCTTCCCTCTATTGCCCTCTCCCCCTCTCTCTCCCTCTCTCTTTCCCTCTCTCTTCCTCCACTCTCTCTACCCTCTATTGCCCTCTCCCCCTCTCTCTCCCTCTCTCTTTCCCTCTCTCTTCCTCCACTCTCTCTCCCCTCTATTGCCCTCTCCCCCTCTCTCTCTCCTCTATTCCTGCGCTCTCTTCCTCTCTGCCACCCTCCCCTCTCTCTAAACTCGCTTTCCTTCCACCTCTCTCTCTTTTTCTCTGTCTCTCTCCCCCTATATCTGTATATCTCTGTTTACCCCTTCATCTCTCTATGTCCGTCTCTCTCTCTCTCTCCCTCCCTCCACAGTAATGCCCTAAAACCCACAGACACAAATTCCTCCCAGGCCAGCAAATCCTTCTCCCCTGTGTCAGCGCTGCACTTTGGCCATCCATTCATGAACTTTCAGTAAGTTATCAGCAGTAAGTTTTACCCTGTAAAAAGTATATTTCATAGTGCGATAGTGCCTAGGATGAAGAAATCAGAGCTGGAAAGCAGCAGCCTCAAATTTCCAAAATCAAATCTTTCAGATTTGTTTTTTCATCTTTTTTTTGGGGGGGGGCAGGCTATAAAGAATACATCAGGAAGATTTCAAAGAAAGTGTAATCTCCCAACAATCTGCTCTACTTCAGTCACATATTACCTTTGGTTTTTCCTCTGATTACTCATGTTACACAGTTGCAATAACCTTATTCCTTTTTCTTTCGATCAAAAATAATTTCAACATATGTAAAATTTGTTGACAAAAAAAAAACCTGGAAGAAACTGAAAGTTTGTACATAGTGTACTGTCTAAAATTAGACAAAATTCAATGGCAGAGAGGTCCTGCTATATATGTAGAATCAAAACACCAGGTCCTCTAAATTGTTTATGTTTATGTTACTAACTAAATTTACCAAAAGGCAAATCTCAAGATTTAGTGCGGCTGATGTTTCGATCCTAGCAGAACCTCTGCCTTTGAGAAAGGTCCTGCTAGGAACAAAACGTCAATTTTGTTTAGGTAGTTACAGAATAAGATGGTTATGCCCGGTATGGGCACAAAGAATACTGTTTATTAGTCATTCAATTCAGAATGTACATGTAGATACTAGATAGTGCTTTGCAGCGGGGGGCAAGATGTTGAGTAATTGTGTACATAGTATCTTGTGTGTGCCAATTCCACAAAGTTCCACAACATTTGGGACAGTAGGCCTATGGATTATCTTCAAATCCACAAATACTCACAACTCACAAGAGATATCCTAACATGGTGTCACCGTAAAGCACCCTTGAAATGCTACCCCCACCATGAACAGCCTGAAATCCTAGTATGGGCCCTGTCCATCACCAAGAGACTCCATCAATACAGAGCGCTTCATTCAGTTTGGGGTTTTGTCCTTTCTGCGAAGCGCTGCAAAATTGTTGACACATTTTTTTGGGAGAAACTTTGGCATACACTTCGCGACTTGGCAGTGTGCCATGGTTCCTTAGTGGTCGCTGCGAAGTCCAGGGTGGCTACTTCAACGGCAACTTTGGAGGGCGACGGTGTAAGCCGTCAACGAGTGGGATCACTACACCGCTCCCTTTTCAGTCTCCCTAGCCAGGTGAACCTGATCACTCTATTGCCTTTGAGGCCCTCGCGTCTTGAAGGTGAGGACAAGCCCACCCCGATGCGATAACTCCAGTCCCATCAAGATAAAGAACAGAAACATCAGTGTCTCTGCCGGATGCAAATTTGCAGCCGAGCTGACAGACACAGCGCCTGGCACTTTGAGGAAGGTGAGAAGGGCCACCCGCAATGAGAGACTGGCGCCCGGGACCGAGGCGGCTGCCCATGGTGCAGGCGGGTGTCGGGGGACCAGATTAATGAACACAGACGATACGGATCATCTGGTGCATGTTCAATCGTTTTTCTCGAGGGGCGTTGACGGAACCTATGGGCAGGCTCTGTGTCAGTGTCACTGTAAACCATTTAAAGGATAGGGCTTGACGCCAATTCACACACATCACAGAAATACTCTTCCCCAGAAAGACCAAATTACCAACCAACTATTTGGGCTACAATACTAGCTACATGTAAAGTGTACCGCCTCCCACAACATTCTTGCCGCCAATATATGATCTTTCCTTTACCTTAAAAGTTATGAAATTCTGAAGAGCCACTGTTCTGCTACAAACAAAAACAGCAACA
>OX465114.1:11279469-11399469 GCA_949987565.1 Luidia sarsii | reverse complement strand
ACAGAAATAATTAAATAAATAATGAGGGATAGCTTTACATGACACCCAATTATCCAAATTTGAAAGTGTATTTCCTAAGCACTGTATATCCATTACACGTACAGTACCTGCCAAGTGATAAATGCTCACGAATTCTTTCCAATGAAAAGGTATAACCTATATGTCCCAAGCCATTACAAGCAGGCTCCCTTCCCAAGGATTTATTGGCAATTTTGTTAATTGGTTCGCTTTACATGACACAACGATTGTTTAATTTGAATTTCGCTGAAAACCACGAGGGCACTTGATTAAAATACAGTTTCATCAGTAGGAATCAATCATACATTTACACAAACTACTGCTGCTCTTTTTTAACGTACATGTAGAGCATGCCTGCATATGAGCCTAAACAGTGTTGTGGCGTACCGGTATATAAACTGTCAAATATGTTCATCTGTCAAGGGTTTAAAAGAAGAAAAACAAATGTACAGTGTATGTTGAATATCTCTGCAGTCTGCACCAGCCCTTGGGCTCTTCATGAAACACTTTCACAATGCAATCATGGCTTATTCTCCAACAGCGAAACCCGTCCATGTGCATGTATACATGTGCACCCTGCATAGCATCTTCTTGACGATAAGAGCAGACAATGAAAGGCTGCCTGGCTAATTTTCTCATGAAGACATCATTATCCTTTTATTTCCAACCCCCAGGGGGAAGGGGGGGGAGAGGCAGCAGCCTGCCAAATGTGCGACTCTCAATCTTCTGGGGGCTTTTTTTTTTTCCTTCTCCCACCCCCTCGCAATAAAAAAGAAATGAACAATTGCATAGATGTAATCGTATGAGAATCCCTTTGTTTCCAGGAGGGCCTGGATAAGGATTGGGTCCTTGTTTTTGCCCGAGGGTACCCCCCCCACACTCCTCCTCCTTACTCTTACTCATACCGGGGTGATTAAAAAACAAAGAGCAAGTTCCCAGTGAGAGCCTGGCACTGTTTTTTGAGAGCAGCGACGCTGCAGTTCTCAATTGACAGGGCAATGGTCAGATTACCAGGGATTACTGCGCGATTGGATCTAGGAGACCAAGTACCAGTGACCACACCCCCCCCCCCAATAAAAAAAATAATGGTATCACACTATCAATGAGATCCAAATCAGGAATCTGCAGAGGGAGTCTTTGTGTTGAGCTACAAACTACTACTAGGTTGAGCATTGCCTTAGGAAACTGAAGGGGAAGGATGATGGGAACAGCTTCAGTTGGGATAACATCTTCAATGTTGCTGTTTCGGGGGAAGGTCTCTGGTGTTGTACGCTGTGTTACAAGTAGAAATCGAGGACTTTTGCAAATCATCCAGGCAAAGGGTTTGTCCACTTTGGAATGGGCTGCTCCCTGATGGTGATCTTGAAAATGGAGTTTCTGTCGGATCGGCTGTCAATGTGTCATTGTGCTAAGAGTTCTATGGCGAAAAAGGGTAGTGGAAGAGTGTGTACAATGTGACCAAGGCCTACAGACTTTGATAGATTCTATGAGCGCCCATAGTCATTGCCCTGACGCCCCCTGGCCATTTCCTTGGTGACCCTGGTCACTGCCTTGGTGACCCTGGTCACTGCCTTGGTGACCCTGGTCACTGCCTTGGTGACCCTGGTCACTGCCTTGGTGCCCTCCGATTTGGTACATGATTGAATGGTATCTTTTAACACTATGCAGGACTTGCAGGTGGTAAATATATAAATTATGATAATTGCGATTTTGCATGCTCTCCCTGCAAGTTGAAGTAGCACATTTTTGAAGGAATTACGGTAGGTCCTTACAAATTATATGAAGGTACATGTACGTGTAGTATTCTTAGAGAATATGAATTTCAAGGGTAACTTCATCATCTCACAAGAATCTTACTTATAGTATACACATGTTAGTGTAAGTGTAACCAACAGCATAATATTTGAATATTCTTAAGAAACATGTACATGTACCTATCTTGAGTAAAGTACTGGTATCTGGATGAAATTTCTTCCTCTTTTTTTTGGGGGGGGGGAGCTTCATACATTTCACTCTAACATCCCTTCCATTACTGGATATGTAATGCCATTGCCCAGCATCAGCTACATATGTACAGTACATGTACTGCTGTGTAGATCCTCAGCTTGCAGAGCTAACCTTTCAATTGGCCCTTGCAGCAGGCCCATTCTGATTCTGCCCGGTTCCCCTGCCCGCACCCAGCGCTTGTCTGCGGCTCGGCAAGACCTCTGAGGGCCATCAAATTGTAATTTCTCCTCCGAGCCAAACATGCTTCTCACTCCTCGGCCGAGGCCGGTGAACGGGGAGGCCCCTGCTCCTGCTGGCTACCCCTCATCCATCTCCATTCCTTTCACATCCACTCCCGGCAGCAGTGCACATGCCCGTAATGAAGGCCTAATCACCTTGACCAGCGGTCAGTCAGTGCTCAGTAGAGAGAGAGAGAGAGAGAGAGAGAGAGCCGCGGTTGTGTACTGTACATCAGTGACATGCGGCTGCCGCAGATTGACTCGTCTGCCGGAGAAAACTTGATTGATCCTGTTGCGCATTGTGCAGGGGAACTTTATTGCCGATACACACAAGGAATGGGGGGGGGCACTGCACTACAATGGCAACTGAGGACACCATTGGTAATGGATGGCGTTGCTTGGCGACTGAGGGGTTGTTGCTTGGCAACGTGGACATTACATGGATACTGCATGGCAACAATGAGGGGGGGGGGCTTTTGTATGGCAACTGAGTTAATGGTGGCCATTGTGTGACAACTGAGGACATTGTGTGACAACTGAGTGAGGTCCCCACATGGCCAAAGAGGACATGATAAACACTTGATGACACAGCATGACAAATGAGGGACACTCAAAGTCAAATGAGGACACTGTGTGACAACTGACTGAGGTCACTGCATGGTCAAAGAGGACATGAAAATCACTTGGCACTCAAAGTCAAATGAGGACACTGTGTGACAACTGACTGAGGTCACTGCATGGTCAAAGAGGACATGAAAATCACTTGAGGACACTCAAAGTCAAATGAGGACACTGTGTGACAACTGACTGAGGTCACTGCATGGCCAAAGAGGACATGAAAATCACTTGACACTCAAAGTCAAATGAGGACACTGTGTGACAACTGACTGAGGTCACTGCATGGCCAAAGAGGACATGAAAATCACTTCAGGACACTCAAAGTCAAATGAGGACACTGTGTGACAACTGACTGAGGTCACTGCATGGCCAAAGAGGACATGAAAATCACTTGAGGACACAGCATGACAAATGAGGGACACTCAAAGTCAAATAAGGACACTGTGTGACAACTGACTGAGGTCACTGCATGGCCAAAGAGGACATGAAAATCACTTGAGGACACTCAAAGTCAAATGAGGACACTGCGTGACACCTGACTGAGGTCACTGCATGGCCAAAGAGGACATGAAAATCACTTCAGGACACTCAAAGTCAAATGAGGACACTGTGTGACAACTGACTGAGGTCACTGCATGGCCACAGAGGACATGAAAATCACTTGAGGACACAGCATGACAAATGAGGGACACTCAAAGTCAAATAAGGACACTGTGTGACAACTGACTGAGGTCACTGCATGGCCAAAGAGGACATGAAAATCACTTGAGGACACTCAAAGTCAAATGAGGACACTGTGTGACACCTGACTGAGGTCACTGCATGGCCAAAGAGGACAAGAAAGTCACTTTAGGACACAGCATGACAACTGAGGACACTCAAAGTCAAATGAGGACACTGTGTGACAACTACATGTAAGTTTCCTTGAACCCTCCGATCACTACTTGAAGACATCCCTTCCTCAGAGTCTCCCTTTCCCCGACCCCTGCCAACCCTCAGGAGAGTCAAGAAGAAGCTACTCAAGGGATCTACAACATACTCGTGTGAAAGGATGTCAAGGTTTGCATGCTTGAGCTGCGCTCAGCATGTACCGTACAGACGAACCTTTAATAAAAGCATACGGAAGCAAAGGTCGTGCCTGTATACTTAGCACATTCCTCCAGTTACACCCCTCTTTGATAATCAAGATAACTCCTAGAGTCTGCCTGCTGAGTCATTTCACCTTGTTGTTTCACCTGTGCTTCGACAATTATTTTTCTTTTCATATATTTGTTCGGGATTGAGCTATCTGCTGTACTTTTTTTCTCCACTCCCTCTCTCTTGTGATGTCTTCACGACTGATTCGGACGTGTCACGGCCACTTGCGTTCCCTATGCTTTGGCTTTTATTAATGTAAACATCGTCCGAATCCCTCCGTGAGCTGAGCTTAATCAGACTCCACCGGTGCCCTGCAATGGCCGGTGGTACGCGTACAGCGCGCCGATGCTGGTACCCGGCGCCGGGCTCGCGCACTCACTCATCTGGCAGTGCGCTGGCCCTGTTATTACACCGTGTCACGTGAAAGACGGTCGACAACGATTGCGCAAAATCAGCAACCAACAAAAAACAGGAAGGTACAGTACCCTACACCATCAGCACGGAACCAGTTTTGTCCGTCAGAATGCTTTTTCCTTTTCTAACAGAAGAGAGGGGATGGTTTGAGTGCTAAATACTGTATACATGTACAGTACATGATGCACAGTACTATGGTTACAGCCGTCCTGTTCTTTAACCTAGGCAACAAGTTCCCTTTTAAAGCTTCCCCTAATGGCCCTGGAATTTCCCTTCAGGCAGGTACAAAAAAAAGATGTACAAAAATGCACAGACCTTTAAACGTAGTCAACACCAACTGTATGCATTACTAACTTTGACTTCACACACATAAAAGATATTGCCTGAATGCCAGGGATATGGGTAGGTTCAAGAATGTCTGACGTTTTCCTTTAATTTTTTTTTTTTTTCAAGGAGGGGGGAGCATTGGTTGTCAGTGATGAAGGCAAGGTAATGTGCCAGCCACTGCGGCATTCTTTCCGGAGATTTGATTTTGAATTTCCCGTGACCACAGAGCAGAATCCAATCACTTTCTGAAAATTTTCAACACAAGGGGGAAGAGGAAACTCCCTGAAGGCCATGGGTAATTTTGTTTAGAATTTTAAAGGACAACTAAAGGTACATGAGGTGCTTTTGTCTCATGCATCTATACTGGTACCGGTATTTAAATTTGCATGGATTACTGTAAGTCATTTCCAGCTATTGCGCATTGGTGCTTCAAAAACAAGAGCACGATTTCCTCTTTTTTGTAATGACAAGGTGGGTCAAGAGGCTTTCATTCGCTTCCCTTTAGAATTAAACACTACAAAAATGTTACAACAACTTCCTGACTTATGGCTAAAATGCAAATCTCAAGTGCCAACCATTTTGATCCTAGCAGGATGATTGAGAAAGGTCACCACCACCGTGATAAAGGTGCCTAGTCTTAGCAGGACCTTCGAGAAAGGTGACCAGTCCTAGCAGGACCTTTGAGAAAAGTGATCACCACCTTGAGAAAGGTGACCAGTCCTAGCAGGACCTTTGAGAAAAGTGATCACCACCTTGAGAAAGGTGACCAGTCCTAGCAGGACCTTTGAGAAAAGTGATCACCACCTTGAGAAAGGTGACCAGTCCTAGCAGGACTTTTGAGAAAAGTGATCACCATCTTGAGAAAGGTGACCAGTCCTAGCAGGACCTTTGAGAAAAGTGATCACCACCTTGAGAAAGGTGACCAGTCCTAGCAGGACCTTTGAGAAAAGTGATCACCACCTTGAGAAAGGTGACCAGTCCTAGCAGGACCTTTGAGAAAAGTGATCACCACTTTGAGAAAGGTGACCAGTCCTAGCAGGACTTTTGAGAAAAGTGATCACCACCTTGAGAAAGGTGACCAGTCCTAGCAGGACCTTTGAGAAAAGTGATCACCACCTTGAGAAAGGTGACCAGTCGTAGCAGGACCTTTGAGAAGGGTCCTGCTATGATCACAATATCAGACTCCCAATATTCATGTAAATAAAAGCTTCATTATTGATAAAATCAGACAAAATAACTGATTCTACAAGCGTTGTCGGATGGTCTCGGTCAGGCTCATTTGCATAAAGATCACATGACCAGAGTGAAGCCCAAGAAACACAGCGGTTAATCTCAGCAGGCCAAAGGCTATAATTTGTCGCCATCTTTCCCAATGGCGTCAACGCGCATGCATGCACATACATGTACATGCACGCTACCGTATGACACTGTCGTTACAACTAGATGTCACTTTTAAAATGAGACACAGAGAGTTGCCGAAGCACAACCCATGCCTGCTCTCAGCACAACTGCATCCGGCCGTCACAAAAATAAAACATTTTCGTCCGGGCTGTTGTCAAAACAAATAAGTGTTCAAACAAAAAAGGGTTAACACTTTTTCAAACGTTGCCCTGTCATGTGACTTCCGCTCTTCAAACAAGCCTTTCTCTCTCTTTCATTTTTTATTTTTTTTGTGGGGAGGGCATTTTTATGTTGTCAAATATTACATCTTGCTCCATCCACTGGCAATGACGGAAATAGGTGCCCCTCAAATTGTTCAGGACCTGGAAAATTACAGTCCCGCCCTCTCATTCAACAACCTGGAGGTATTGCCAGCACAACTTTTAGAGCCAGCAATGGTTTTGTGTTTTGAATGATTTTTTTTCCAAGACATTGGGCTCTGACTTTTACCGCAAGATATTTTGAACACTGGGGAGGGAATTTAATAAGAACCCCATTGATTTGATTGATGTGACAAGGTAGAAGGATGGGGGTGGGGAGGGGGGTGCACGTGTGTAAATATTAGACTATTACAGTTGAGTGCACACAGAGGACTCATATTTGCCAGGGACCCCCAAAACTCTTCAAAGTTGTTCAACCGCCCCACTCTACCTTCCCCCCTCTGTCCCTCCCTCCATCCTTCCCTGCCTCCCTCCCTGCCTCCCTCCCTCCCTGCCTGCATCCCTGCCTGCCTGCCTACCTACCTGCCTGCCTCCCTGCCCCTCCCTCCCTGTCCCTGTCCCTCTGCCTCCCTCCCTGCCACCCTACCTCCCTCCCTCCCTCCCTGGCCCTGCCTCCCTACCTCCCTGCCTCCCTGCCTCCCTCCCTGCCAGCCTGCCTCACTGCCCCCTCCCTCCCTGTCCCTGTCCCTCTGCCTCCCTCCCTGCCTCCCTGCCTCCCTCCCTCCCTGCCTGCGTCCCTGCCTGCCTCCAGTCCCTCCCTGCCTCCCTGACTCCATCCCTGCCTGTCTCCCTGCCTCCATCCTTGCCTCCGTGCCCCCCTCCCTCCCTGTCCCTCTCCCTCCCTCCCTCCCTACCTCCATCCCATCTTTTCAACCAGGGGTCTGAAGTCATATTTGAATGGGGACTTTGCATCAAATCATTGCATCCTCTATCTGGTGAGGGGGGGGGGACTGGGGGGGACAAGAAGTGTCCCATTCAAGTGTGAATGTTATCACCTTACCCAAAGCCACTTTTCCCCTTGATTACAATGTTATTTTAGAGAGGCATCTTGGTCACGCGGTTTAATAACACACACTCGCAGATATTTCTTTTTATGGAGGATGTGCAAATCAAAACGAGTCCTGGGCAGTATCAAATAAGACATGTAATCCCTGTCAATTTGTTCAAGATTTCCGATGCTTTCATATCAAATTTTCTTCTTCTTCTTCTTCTTTCTGTTTTCGGTCATCCCTTATTTTTATTACTTTTCTCTCTCCAGTGATCTGATGTAGGTTTGGGGTTTCAGCGCAGGATGCAGAGTGTCAACTAGAAAGATCAGCCGAGAAGATAGTGTTTGTGACCAAATCCGCAGTTGCACGTCTGCTGCACTCCAGCCTCGACCACATTACAAATTGGCATATGGAAATAAAAATTCTAAATCCCACGACACGCCTTGCTCTATTCTGTCTCTCCGGAACGTCTTCACGGGAAAATTACTGATCTTGATCCTCGCCCAACAACCCCCCCCCCCTCTATCGGATACACCGTGTCTCAGAAAATAAACTTCTGCGCTGTCGAAAGAAATCTGCCACGATACAGAACTTCAGGTTCTGTTTCCATTAACAGGCGACGACGCTGGTGATGTATTCTATATTTGGACGGAGTATAGTTTGGATGAAAAAGTGTGGCTTCAATTCATACTGTGATAAATCGTTAGGATGTACTGTCTTGGAAACTACTTTCATGAACAGTTTATTGTCAGATTGTGTTGATAAATAGAAACTTGAGGAAAGCATGTAAAGGCTAACCATTTGGAGAGAGTGGATAAGCTTTTGTAATTGTAGCCACAACTGTAATAGTTTTTGTCACACAGGTAAGTGACTAATAACACTGCCATCCTTGAAGAAAAACAAATTGTAAACCTCTTTTGCCAAAATTATGTGCAGTTTTTAAAGCAGGCTTTCACAGTAATAATGGTTTTAATACTCTAGGTGACTGGAACCAGTCAACTGTGTACCGATATGTAGAGCCAGCAAACATTTCTGAACTTTCTGTCACTGGGGAAAAAGTCCACTCCATGATCAAGTCACTTTGAATTTACCTTTCTCGGGTCAGCAGAATTGCAAAATTAATCAATTTCATTGTCCACCAGAAAATGGCCAGGAACTCTCAGGAGAGGCCCCAATTTTCACTGATTTTTACTGGTATGCCAAGAACATTCTGAAATCTATTTCACCCCTGACAGTAAAGGTTATTTTCTTTTTTTGGGGGGGGGGGCAGAAGAATGTTAGTTAAACTTTTCAAAGCTGCAATGCTTTCTGGTAGAAATAAGACCTAAGTTCTGTTCCTGATTTCTTTGCATCGAAAATATATTTTAATGCTTTCAAGTACATGTATGAACATGTAGATGGAGCTGAGAGATGCAGTGTAGAAGAAGAAAACGCCCAAAGAAAACATCTGTGGGACAGGGAGCAGGTACAGTAGTTCATGTCAATCGAATAAACTTGTTCTACCCATGCAAGGCCACAGCCAATTGGCAATGGACCCTTGCTGGTAACTTCTTCCCATTCCCTCGGCCAATTGCATTACTGCCGCTGGAAAACCTGGCATAAACTGTGACCTAGGTAGCATCTCTTTACCCTGCCCTCTCCTTCCCCCTTCATCTGTTGACATTCTGCAACGTGCAGGAGGAGGGAGGGGAGGGAGAGTCGAGGTCTCGCATTTGTCTCAGGATGAGTGGGCCACTTTTGGTTGGCTACTTTGATTTTCCATGATCAATTCAAAATGGCGTTCTTCTGCATTTGTTTTGCTTATTGCAGTATAGACAGTATTGTTCCCAAGTTTGAATCTTTGCACAGGAGCGTTTAGTTTTGAAGACCGAATGCAGAAATTAAGGGAAACGATTGTTTTGCAACGTTAACGAAAAGGAGATGGTAATTTTGGGTGGAAAATGCAAAAATGGAGTCAGCATTGATTTACTTTTGTTGCATGTTTCTTGGATGGCTGTGTCTAAAAAGGATGAAGTTAATTTGCTGATCAAACAGCAATTATGGAGTCAGTTGTTGGTCCTAGTGTGATTACTTTTGATCTTTAATGAGCATTGCTTAAACTGAGAGAACCACCCCCTCCCACAAAAATCACATCATCAGCTCTGCTGACAACTTTGTCCATTCATTTCTAACCACTCCCGTCTAGGGAGACACAAGCTATAATCTGATTATCGTAATGGCCGGGCAACAAAATACTACAGAGAGAGAGAGGGGGGAAGGGAGAGACAGAGGGAGACAGAGAAAGAGAGAGGGGAGGGAGATACCGGTAGAGTTTGAGAGATAATGGGAGAACGAGAGAGGGAGGGAAATACTAGAGAGAGAAAATAAGAGAAGGTGGGGGTCGTGTTATTCCCCCACGCATACATATGATGGGTGATATGGCGTCCAATTTGCAGCAATCCCCAAACCAAAACAAAATGCCTGGGCCGGGGACTGGGATGAGCGCTAACTGTGTTTGTATTGATCTGTGTATTAGCCGAGGAGTGAATTATCAATAGGAATTAGTCATTACACTTGTCCGAGCCCCCAAGGCCCCATGCAAGTATATTGTTACATGGGGGGCTGGGCAGGCAGGGAATAGGGAGTGAAACCACACTAGTACCCGTTTATTAACGTCGCCCCTGTGCACTAAGAGAATCGGGCCCCAGTACCCAGTGGTCTAGGCGCTGTTTGGGTTGGGGGACATGGAGGGGGGGGGGGGGGGGAGAGATGAGACGGGGTGAAGGAAGGGGAGAGCACTCATTCCATTCCATGCAGCCTGTACCGAGGCCAGTATACTGGGGAGTCAATCATGATTTAATGGTAATTTTGGTGATTCATCAAATTGGATTTGGCTCCAGGTAAACTTTTTCTCCCGGAACACAATACTCCAGTGTCGATCCTATTGTCAGGGTCTCATAGATCACTATAGCCAGAAATGACTATTTAGACACAGGAAAAAAAACACCCGTTTGTTAATAATAATAATTAAACTCAAATAGAAAATGGTACTTGATGGAATTAAAAAATTGCATAAAAAAATGTTGGAAACAGCTGAATGACTCTGAGTGATTCTCAAAAATTACGTTGCGATCCTAGTAGGACCTTTCTCAAAGGCAGAAGAAGATGTTTGCTGAATCTTTTTACGCTGATGTTTTCCTTTATATCTTCCCCTAGAGTTCCTAAGTTGTCCTTCACTCACAGGAAAAGATTGGGAAATGGGTATACCGTACGTAGCAGATGGCGAATGCAGCTAGAAGACTGGACAGTGCTTAATCAGGAGATTTACATGTATGGCAATTAACAGAACCAGCGCCATGATCTAGACATAATGGCGCTCTACAAAATCCTATTATTATTATTACCGGTAACCATATATGAAGGATGCATTGTGCATACACGTACACTTTAATCATCACTTGGAAAAAAACCACAGCTTGGTTTTATTGATCCTAAATACAGTATGTCCTACAAATTTAAGGTCTTGATGCAATCATGCCATTTGGGCTGAATTGAACCAAACTACTATGCATCCAGTAATGGTGGGACTGTCAAAGACTCGGTGAACTGATACTTTTTTTTTCAAGCCCTATGGCGAAAGAAAAACATTAAAAATTAAAAATCAAATTTTGGAGCTGAATCCATTAGATGACCAAATTCTGGACTCGGGCTTTTTTTTTTAGTGTGCTTGTTGTCCCCACCCTGCTTTGTGTTTGTACATAAATTTTGCTCATAAATATTCATGGTTGAATATTCATAAGAAAGACCAACTGGTGGGGGCCTGATCTTTGTCTTGCCTGACACCCAATTTATCAAGATCTCCCCTTAAAAAAGAGAGAAATGGATGGGGGATTTGCTGTGTAATGTTTGGAGATAGCCACAGGCCTAGCTCCTTTTACCGGAACCCTTTATCATTCCTCTCCCTGCCTCCCTCCCTCCCTCCCTCCCTCCCTCCCTCCCTCCCTCCCTCCCCGGTTAGTCCCAAAATGAAAAAAAAAAAAAAACACGAACAAATTACTCCCGAACATCTCGTACTCCGGCCAAACAAACACGCAGGGCCGGCAGCTGATGGTCCAAACGTTTCCGTGCGCCAGTTATTGATCTCCGCTTTTCTATCATGGCCGCCGACAAATATCGGTTTATCGGCCACCGTCCTCTTGGGATTTGGCCCACTTCAAGTTCATTATTAATCTGCATTCAATTTTCCATCCTCCGTCATAACAGCAAGAGGGAATGGCCCATGAACTCCACCTTCACCCCCCCCCCCCCTCATGAATAACGATATGAAAACAACGCTCAAACAGCCTGTGAGTAACGATTTTAAAACAACCTGCAAACTTCGTCCAAAACGATTTGAAAATTGCTGGGGAGAATCACCCCCCTGCTATTTCTCTCTCACTGAAGAAAAACGTTCAGCTTTACTCTTTTCATCTAGAGGAAAATAGATTCAATACATTAATAGGCACTCAAAAACCCCAGTCCCACAATCGGCAACTTCGGACAGTCGGAGTGTCACGCCTCCTTTCGTGAAGTGGTGTTGACAATCTACAGGCAATCGCATTTTACTACGGCTCGATCCACTGCCCCACATTCCTGTGGCAATTAGCAAAAAGGGTGGCAGGTCTTTTATACGGCTGCAGTTGAGCACCGATGAACTTGCACTGACCACTTGTATGTCCGACCACAGGCATATACTAATTTCTAAGATGAAGAAGGCATTGTATTTTCATCTCTGCTACACATCTTTTTGGTGAAAATTCCTGTCTGGCGGAACTATGAAACAACGTCTGGGAATTGGAAGCAGCAGAAGTGGGTGATTGTCCATGTGGGTGGTCATTGACCTTGGCACAATCAATGCAGTGACTTATATTGCCAACAGCAATTTTTATCTTTCAGGTTTTTTTTTCATTTTTTCTTTTGGGCACAAGCCTGGGTCATAAGGGGCGTTGTTGAAACAAACCGAGTAGACTTGGGCCTTAGCAATGCAATGAGCTTAAATCCGTACACTGACGACAGTGCTGCATTCATTCTCATTTCATAGCTTCAAGCCGTAATCCAGCAAAGATATCACTGTGTTATCGCGAGTTAATAGGATTTTCCACGCAAGGGTCATCGCTTATATTTTGTGGGCACGAGTCATAGCGCTGCACACACACAAGAGCCGCTGTGTTTTCAGTTTAGAAATATAATTTTTAAAACAAACACAAGTCTGTTTGTTCTTCTTCTTTGGCCTGTGTCTGATGTTTCAGCCTTGGCAACGGCTGAACATGGAAAAAAAAGCCTGTCTGTCTATTTGACAATTTGAGAGAGATTTCGATCATGGGGGAAAAAGTAGCCAAAATCATTTCTGCTCTGGATCTTCGATTTAAGGGAATTTATACTAAGAACACAGGCGGGGAAAAGATACCCCCCCCAAAAAAGAGACCCACATCAGGTTTGATTCTTTCTGCTTCAAATCCCTGCATCCTGAAGGATCAAGAGAGAAGAGGAAAAAGCAAACATAAGGAGGAGAGAAGGATTCCTCAAGAGAGACGGGGAAGCCTTCATCCATGGCTTCCACAGGATTTTCTTCTTGATTTCAAAAACACTGACAAGGCGCGGCTCTCGGGTGAAATGCGTTTTGGCGGGCAGCGCGGGACTTTGACGTGTTTGGGTAGAAAAGGAAAAAAACTTCCCAGTCAGCGGATGTCCCCAGAAGACGAGGGTAACTAAGTGGAAAAAGCAACGAGTTCACTTTTCACTGAGCAGCAGGACCTTGAAATTTGCTTTAACTGAGGGAAGGGGGAGACAGTGATGACAGGGAGAGAAGTGGAAGAAGAGAGAGAGAGAGAGAGAGCGATAGAGAGAAACAACCAGTGTACAAAGTCTTGATATTCTCTGTCAACATCTTGCAAAAGTTGCCATGGCATTGGCACACAGGTGCAGACAAGAAGGATAGCTGGATATTTCTCATGAATATTGCTCATAAAATCCTTGAAATATGTACCGGTATGTCACAAATTGGCCAATCCAACATATAAGTTTAAGAAATATTGTGATAAAAAGTGACAACATGAGCAAAGAGTCATACAGTTTCAGATTCTGAAAAATATTTCAAAACATTTTGTGGACTGCTGACTTACATGTACGAAAATGACCAAAATGCTA
This sequence comes from Luidia sarsii, assembly GCA_949987565.1. NCBI lineage: Eukaryota > Metazoa > Echinodermata > Asteroidea > Paxillosida > Luidiidae > Luidia > Luidia sarsii. The sequence continues at coordinate 11,385,915 of OX465114.1, read as the reverse complement.
ATCTCTAAAGTGCCAAACGCTTTGTTTCTTGCTGTACCCTTCCCAAAGGTTTGATTGAAATGTCGGGCGCACTAAACTTTGGAAACAACAAGCTGTTGAAAATTCTTGTCAGTATAACTGAGCAGCAGAGTGTATGGGTCAATGGCACAGACAATGACAGGGCAACTGGAGGGCAGAGTCAGTGGCACTCTTTGTGTACAATGTATTTGGGGCAATTTATCAAAAATAAGGTCAGACACCTGGAACTGGGTCTGGACTGGACCAAATCCAAGCAGTCACTGGTCACGGCGATCATCCGTCCATTCGTCCAAACCAAAGCCACTTTATCAATGACATCATTTTTTTTGTTAGAAACCAGGAACTGAGGCTTAAGTTCTACACACACAAGCAAAACACACAGAAAACCCCCTAAAGACACACGCATGCCTGCCCAAGCCTGTGCGCACAAGCCCTTCTGCCGAACCTCCAGTGATGGATGACTGTCATAATTTGACCAGGAGCAATCTGGGGAAAGACCCTGGTTGGTGAGCTCACAGAAAGACTCACTGCAGTGCACCTGGTTGAGGAATGACATACAGCCATCTCGGTCTTTAAAAAAAACCCACCCATGTTCAGAGTAAGGGTGTCCCATTACTGAGTCTCAGTTACTTTCACTATTGTCTTACTTTGTGAGGCTTGTCCAAAATAAAAGACTTGATGTTGCCAACTCTTTTCTGAAATGACTCGGGACCATCAACAAGGTTTATTTTTGACGTGGCCCGGTCTGATAGGCTTTGCATAGTATATTGCACTGTGGTTTTGTTCCTCAGCAGGTTTTATGAATTTTGCATGCATATCTATGTACTTGTTACAGTAGTAATGTGATATGCATTATTAGCTTGATGGAGGGGATAAAGTACATGTACATGTACATGCAGAAGCACTCTATATACGTGTACATTTACATTTACATAACTCTCTCGTAAATAAGCATGTATATTGCAGCTGAATTCTATGCATACACAAAACATTTGCACGATTACTTGGGGCTCAAAAATCGCTTGGTCATTTACTTGAGCTCCGAAAATTGGGAACAAATATGCACGAGTCCCAAATATATACCGGTATCTACTGTAGAATTCAAGATGGAGTAGGATTTGCTTGTTTCTTTCAATATATGTAAGTGGGTCACACGTCTATGAATGGGAATAAGGATCAGACACTTGAGAGCATTGAGAAGGGGGATTGCAGGAAGACGCACACAAAATCCCCACCAAGTGAAAATCAAATGATCGGTCAGTTTAACAAGACCGCTCAGGCACAGATGTGTGCTAGCTGCTCCCTCGGCAAAATCAGGATTACCAGCCAAATTTGCATGTACAATGTAATGCAAATGGGTATTGAGTTTGACTGGTATTACTCTGCCCCTGACTGGTATTCCCCTTTGACTGGTATCCTGCTCTTAGTGCTGTCATACTGTTCACAAAGGGTTTGGAACCAGCTCACTGCTCTCTTCTTCTTGAGAAGTGGGGCCTACAAGAATGGTGATTCTATTCCACAGCTGCATAAAAATGTCTTCAGCAACCATGCATCTGGGGTCCTCCTAAAATCACACTGTTTTGAATAGAGCTGAAAAGCCAGAGATTAAAACCAAACAATCCTGAAGGTTCATGCTTGAACCAAAACTCAAAAGTGTTCTGTCTGAAAATGTTGTGTCTCTCTGAACTTAATATGTGATATAAGATGAAATGAAAATAAATGTCTTTGGAATTGGAATGAGGGAGAGGGAGAGGGAGAGGGAGAGGGAGAGGGAGAGGGAGAGGGAGAGGGAGAGGGAGAGGGAGAGGGAGAGGGAGAGGGAGAGGGAGAGGGAGAGGGAGAGGGAGAGGGAGAGGGAGAGGGAGAGGGAGAGGGAGAGGAGAGGGAGGGAGAGGGAGAGGGAGAGGGAGAGGGAGAGGGAGAGGGAGAGGGAGAGGGAGAGGGAGAGGGAGAGGGAGAGGGAGAGGGAGAGGGAGAGGGAGAGGGAGAGGGAGAGGGAGAGGGAGAGGGAGAGGGAGAGGGAGAGGGAGAGGGAGAGGGAGAGGGAGAGGGAGAGGGAGAGGGAGAGGGAGAGGGAGAGGGAGAGGGAGAGGGAGAGGGAGAGGGAGAGGGAGAGGGAGAGGGAGAGGGAGAGGGAGAGGGAGAGGGAGAGGGAGAGGGAGAGGGAGAGGGAGAGGGAGAGGGAGAGGGAGAGGGAGAGGGAGAGGAGAGGGAGAGGGAGAGGGAGAGGGAGAGGGAGAGGGAGAGGGAGAGGAGAGGGAGAGGGAGAGGGAGAGGGAGAGGGAGAGGGAGAGGAGAGGGGGAAGGGGGAGAGAGAGAGAAAGAGAGAGAGAAAGGGAGAGGTAGAGAGAGGGGGGAAGGGGGAGAGAGAGAGAAAGAGAGAGAGAAAGGGAGAGGTAGAGAGAGGGAAAGAGAGAGAGAGAAATAGAGAAAGAGAGAGAGAGAGGAAAAAAGGGAGAGGGAGAGGAAGAGAGAGGGAGAGAGAGAGAGAGAAAGGGAGAGGGAGAGGGAGAGGGAGAGAGGGAGAGAAAGGGAGAGGGAGATGGAGAGAGAGAGAGAGAGAGAGAGAGAGAGAAAGGGAGAGGGAGAACAACTTCTACATTTTCTTTAGCCAACAACCATGCAATTGTGTGTGTACTTTCTTGGCCTGTGCCTTGTTTACGCTGTTCCTAATTGAAGGGCGATAATTGCAGGGAAAAAAAAGGTCCACCTGCCTGCATTGGCCAAGCAGATGTTAAGTCAGCCCTTAAAGACCCACCAGGACAAGCCATAACAATCTGGCCTCTGATTGATGGAACTTGCCGAGGACAGCTTTAAATTGAAGCCACCGTTGGGCAATGGAAACCTTTCTTTCAACTGAGCACATGGCATGACGGTAATTACTTTCTCCCCAGAACAGTTCAAAGGGGGGAAAAACGGGAGAGATACACACCAAACAAAAGTAGCGCATTTTTTTCTTTTACAACAAGGATGTCGAAAAACTTTTTTCTAGGGTGAGAATGAACGGCAAATCGTTCTGTCAACTATGCGGCGGCTGAAAAAAACACCCGGGTGTTCACAGTGCAAGATCCTTCAGACATTGATTTGGTGTTATCTGAGCATGCATATTTTTCTTGGGGGGGGGGGGGTCTTGCGCTAAGGAAGACTAACAAAAGTGAAGGGGGAGAGGGAGAGAGTGCCAGGAAAACTTGTCAAAACAACCCGCACAGTCGGTCCTGGCATTGTGCACTAAAGTGTGAAGTCAAAACATGGGGGGAGAAGGGTGGGCCACAAAAGGGGCTTGGCTCTCCAAAAGAAGGCTGAGGCTCCCATTGAGAAGAATTTCCGAGGCAGCCTGAGGTAGTACATGTACATACACTGCACAACAGCTCCTTAGAAAGAAAAAAAAAATCGAAAAACCCGGAAAAATGGAAAAGCAAACCGGCATAGGTAGCGGACACCTTTGTCGGCAGAGAACAGAGAGGAAAGACTTCTTCTCCTCCGCTGGGAAAGCTGATTGTTGTTTTATTCCACAATTGTGGCGGATACAAAAACATTTAAAGGAAATAGACAAAAACCTGCCACACTCACCACTTCCCAACACAATATACCTTTATAGGCCCTATTTCAGTCTCCAAAAGTTAGAGGAAGACGACGTTTTGATCCTGGCCGGACATTTCTCAAGGGCAGGAGGTGCATGTGGTCATTTTTGGTTTTCTCACAGTTTTCTCAGTTTCCAAAAGGTCCTGCCAGTAAGCAGTAAGATGGGAACACCTGGCCCTAAAAATTACCTTTTTTGAAATTTGCTTATTGCAGGGCATTCTATTTCTATTTCTAGACAACAAGCCGTTAGTAACCTACATTTACGTCCCAAGAATAATAGTTAACCTTTCCGACGGCAGATTTGATGCTATTCATTGCTTTAGTACCCCCCCCAAAAAAGCGTGTCGATGGCCTGATTTGAATTTTTCTGAAATGGGAGAGGGCAATGAAACGGGAATATGAACAATTATTATTCATCTCATTCTGGAAATCAATATTTGATGAAACTCGGTCAGACAAGTCTCCCAGGCCAGTCCCTAGCCTTTGGGACTGCGAACTTGGATAAACAGACGATCTACCTTATTTACATGGAAATCAGAGCGAACTAATATACTCATGCGTGTGTACTGTACAACTGTATGTGTGTACAAGCAGTGTCAGCATTGTCGACTCTCGAAAAAAAGAAGTGCTTGCAACAACTTCGGGATTTTGGTTTTACACGAGGCTACTTCCTGGAGCAATCTTTCACAAAAGAATGGGCTTAAGTTGACTCAAGTTGACTAAAGTTGTTTTGTTATTGTAATGTGCAGCACATCTTGACAGAAAATGAAAAGCCATACACGTACATACTGTACATGTCCTGACTCCTGACCATTTCAGATACCACAAACTTCAATCATCCCTACCGATAACAGTGACCTTTTTCACTATTTTGAGTAAAAAGAATTTAAAATGTCGCAAATCTTTGCCAAACCTTAAAAATTAAAAGGGACTTAAGTCCTATCAATCCTCGTAGGACCTTTCTGAAACTGTGAAAGGCAGAATCTGCAACATTTTTTGTATAGGCCTATATCTACCCGTATTGTTTATTTTTGATGAAACTACATGTGTACACTGTACTTGGGTACTCCTCATGAGGGGATACATCTTGCCCAATTGAATGCCATTTATTTACAGATGCTGAAGATTTGTTTAAGGTATGCAGCATATGGAGCAGTATTTGTTCCTCTGTTAAAATTAATGATGGTAGGCAGAATCCGAGGGAGAGTCGTTTAAAGGAATGAAAGAAAGAGCTCAAGATATACATGTAGACAAAGATGGAGTGACGATATCATGACCGTATAACCTGCTGAACAGCAACACACATACAGTACATTACATGTACATGTACATGTACTAGTAACCATAACACATTTGACGCTAGGCTGTTGATTTTCATTACAGTTCAATGCTATCGGTATCAGACAGGGCCCAACTTCATCATCCTATTGACGCCCAAGACCACTAAAAACCGGCATCTGTCCACCTGAATCTATATGATTTAGTGGCCTTGCTGGCCAAGCAAAAATTCAGAGTGAAGAGTACGTGTATTTACTTCACCTCAGCCCCCCCCCCCAAAAAAATAATAATAATAATAATTTCAGAGCTTTTCAATATTCAGGAGGAACCAATGTGTTGTGGGTTAGGCTTGGGCTACTTTCAGAAAAGCTCCTAGCAAGACAAGGTGATTGGTTGAGCTGGTCACGTAATTGTCTTTATCTGTAATCCCAAAAGTTAGAGGGCCTGACGTTTCGATCCTAGAAGGACCTTTCTCAAAGGCACTTTGAAAGGTCCTGCTAGGATCAAAATGTCAGGCCCTCTAACTTTTGAGATTCATGTATTGCAGACCATTTTAATATAAATGAAGGGGTTGTTCATCGCGGTGGTGTAGATAAGTGGAAAGAGTGATCAAAGTCATGCGATGTGTCGTTGCTGGTGGCGACGTTTTGGTTGTTAACTGCTAACCTTCATCAGTTGCTGTGACTTTGATCACTCTTTCCACTTATCAGACCATTTTAGTCAGTGAGCAGTTTGCAACAGTTTTTTTTTTGTATTCTGTAACTTCCTTTATCTGTGGACGATGATCAGAAGAAAATAAAAAGAAATTATACAAAAGAAACTGTGTGCAAGTTTTTCTCGGCAAAACCAAACTGCGGTCATTTTGTTGGCATGGCAAAGGCAGGGTTTGTTCTTTCTTTCTTTTCTTTTTTTCTTTTTTTTGGGGGGGAGGAAAAACAAGAATTGATAACCTTCCAGCTGTCATACTGTCATACACACATACCGGTATTATAGAATTGTGGGTTTCAATTTCAATGCAGGGGTAGGAATGCAGACTTTTGATTTCGTCTTCTTCAATTTTTTTTCTTCAGATGAGCAATTTCCTGTGCCACCAACCACAACACCCACAGTCTCGTACGGAGATTGAGAGTTCACAAACCATTGTGGCTGACATGAATGAACTGGCAGAGGGCAGTGTTGATGCCATGAATGGGTTCGCGGCTCAATAGAAAAAGAAAAGAAGTTTTGCACCACAACTGGTAAATAAATAAAAACCATCCCGCTTATGGTACTGCACAGGGGTGAATGACAACTAGGGTATATGAGAGGCTAGGGAGTTATGTATTTAGCAAATTATTTTTATCATAGCCTTTCCACACTACAGCCTTTCAACCCGGGTTGAGAATTTCTTGCCCCGGGTTGAAAATTGAATTTGTCAACCCCGCTTTCAACCTGGTATCGTTTCACACCTGATTCATGCAAACCGGGCTTATTTCAAGTTTTTTTTTCAACCCGGGGCGACTTCAACCCCAAGATTTTCACACTATCGTTTTCAACCCCGGGGCGAGAGTTTTAACCCAGGGCAAAAATTTTAACCCTGGTCCGGAGCAGAGTTGACACGCAGTTGGCATGGGGTTGGCAATTGGCAAGCGTGAATCGTCGGCGATTTTCAACCCAGTGTCAACCCCAAGATTTGTCTAGTGTGAAAAGGCTGTGGTGAGATTGGTCAATGAATTAGTAAGTACTATGATGGAAGCTCTGTGTGAAAGTTTCCTGGCAACATAAGACTTTTAAGAGCACAAACAACTACATGTAGGTGGCTGGCCGAAATTGGTTGGCCGCTTGTTCTCAGAGACACCACAGAAGCAGAACATACAGGTCTTCACTTTGGTCATACATTGAGAAAGAAATGCAGCGTCGAAAAAAAACACCTAGATAACCCAGGGGACAATGGGAGTAGCAGAACATCCAGGTACAGCATGGATGGAAATGGGCAGATGGAACCATGGCAGTTGCTATCCCCAACATTAGCAGTTGCTAATCCAACACGGTGGTGATGCATGCAATTTGGGGTTCAAGGAAGACAACTTTAGCAACCATTTCGAACCTGGCCACTTTTCAGTGGCCATGATTGCCACACAGGGGATTTTGAATCATGCCATTTTCAAACGTTACTTTACTCACTTCACAATCGGAAACAATAAATACCTGTGAAATCCATAAATCAATAATACGTACGCACATTGTATACATGCACTTAGCAAGTCAAGCCTAGCACCATTGGATGTCTGCGTGGCTTTAGTCGTGCTACATATTATTCTGTGGTGGGATGAGTGAAAAGAGTCTTTAATTGAAACTTGGAGAATAGTGGAACCCGGATTCAGAGGGCCCGGTGCATCCATGTAGCAAAAACCACCGGTGCTCCTAATGTAACTTGGAGGCCCTGGCATGACGTGGTTATACAAGGCAATAAGACAGAGGTGGATGTTCTAGAGAACTCTTATACAATGAAGACCACAGCAATGCCAGCAGGCACCATCTGACTGGCAGAGAAGATGCGATGACCAGTAATCAGTATGAAACTGGCACATCCCCCACCACACCTGACCCACACACATCATTCGAGTTAAAAAAACAGCTTGAGTGACAAATGAATGAATTAAACCTCATACTGCAAACAGTACCATCTACCGGTACTGTAATAGGGCATACATTGTACACTGTAGATGTGCTGAAGGCACAGTGCTGGGTGTACATGTACATGTACTGAATACATACATGTACAAACATACTTATTGCACAAACTGCCTTCCAGAAAGCTCAATACTGTGGCTATGTTCAGAAACCGTACTATGGAGACCAAAAAAGGTCTATCTTTTGTGGTCACAGCGTTCATACTCACTGAGTTCAACTGAAAACAGTCTATCTCTGGTACTAAAAGGTCACACACGATGCTTGACCCTGAATCCCAACTTCCCTTACGGCTAGTAAGAGTGCACGTAACATCAGTGGAATGCACATCGCGTCCTTGTGTTTCGCGCAGTTTGGGCAGTGACATAAATCACGGGTTATGTAATGCGCCCGCTCGTCTGCCTAAACCGGATGTGGTTATGAGATAGACCGTTTATACACGTTAAGGTTTGTAGACCGGTCTACGTAGACCGGTCTTCGTAGTCTAGTCCACCCCTCCTCGGCGGTCTAAGATAGACCGTTTGTAGTACCCAATTCGGTCTATACGTAGACCGTTCAGACACAACTAGATAGACCCCTTTCAGTTTAAACCAAAGATAGACCACTTTTAGTACGGTGTCTGAACGACCCCTGTAACCCACCAGCAGCTCAGTTGTAATACTTATCAACTTAGCACCACCATGACTACCGGTAGAGTAAATATTGTCAAAACTAAAGAAAGAAAATACATCAGTTTCTGAAGGAATTTCCCAGTAAAACTTAGGCCTTTGTATTGCCATACATTTAGAGGATGAAACCATGTTCATCATTATAGACCTACATGTACCTTGAATATGTATGTACACTGTATGTACATATATATGTAAATTTAGTGGGCCTGACGTTTCGATCCTAGCAGGACCTGTTTTGTCACAAAACAACATCACAACTGCATTCAGACCCAATATTGATCTCTTCAACGTGCTTGTGCTTTGGGGTGGTCTTTTGGCATCTGATACATGTTTTACTATATACTAGCAACAGTTTGACATCCTGACAAGAAAACCCACCCTGGTGCAGGCTTCTGCAGGATCTTCCATTAGCAGTGAATCTACATGTATGTCAGCAATTTCTAGGCTCTACACGTAAAATAGGCCTACTGTACATTGCACAATTGATGCACAAATTATGTCTAGTTCCTCCTTCCTGGGACAGTCAGTGCCTCCTCTGCCTCAGTCTGCCAGGAATGTGCCAAGTGCTTTCTTTCTTAACAATGGTACCATTCACGAGGAAACTGCATACATGTACACCTACCCCAGCAGCGTCTTAAATGACAATTACTTCATGCAGTAAGAATACATTGTGTACAGTACATGCACACTGTGTTTGCTTCTAGAGGGGATTTTCTGAGGGAAAACCCCTTATCCCTACAGGCTACAGCTTGCGTAATCTCATCTACCTCTCCCTGCCCCCCTTGTGTAATGCACACTGGTACCTGGGGTTATTATGTGGTTAGGAATGGGCCTGGTTACAGGCCACCAGTGCAGGGGAGAGGGCAGGTCACAGGTTGTGACCTGTGGCTAAGGTCAAAGGGATGGGGTACCCATATTCTGGGGGCACTTTAGGTCCACCGCCTCAGATTTCCCCCAAAAGGATATAGGGTAGGATTACACTTGTCTGGCAGGTCTACTGTCAAGCTTTTCAATTGATTGTTTACTTTTCACTGATTCAACTTACTCTCAACATGATTTAATTAGACTGGACATTGGACTTTTCTGCTTTTGACAAAGGTCTCATTAAGACCTGGAAATCAGACACCATAAATAATGGCCCTAATTTTTGTTTACAGATTTGTGAATATTGGGTCCTCTACGTAAATAAGTTTGCAACAGTTTTGTGTACCAATAATTAAATTTGAGACAAATTCATATTTTCCTTTTTAAGTCATATAAAATTTGGTTCACAAAGTTTGCCTTCCATTCCTACGCCCTACGGTATATGCTTCAAACACAATTGCCTTTAAATCCAATGTACAATGTAAATGTATCCTCCAGTTACTGGTTTTCGACGATATACGGCCTTTTCTTCAAGCTGACCAATGTGCACGAAAGTATCACACTAAAGCCGTGTCCGCACTAGACTTATTTTTACCGAGCCTGTGGGTAACATTCCAATGGGTAAATCTTCCAGGCGTCCGCACTTGGACTATTCGACTTGGGTAAACTACATGTAACCGAGACGATTGGTAAAACTAACCGACTGGCGTAAACAAACGCATGAGGGCACTTTCGTGGTGACCTTTCACCGGATGTCTGTAGTCTGTACACAATCTACCGGTCGTGTGTGCACATTATGTACAGTACATATGCATGTACTGTAGTCACGTTGCTTCCCCACACCCGCACGAGTCTTGAGCTGGACCGGATGTGGTTTTTTACTGAGTCGTTTACCGAGATGTCGTGTCCGGACTGGACTTTTCGGCTCGGTTAAACTGACCTGGTCAATTTAACCGGGCAGAAGTTGGTCGGTTAAACTACCCATTCGAGTTTGGTAGTTACCTGGGAGGAAACTTAAAATGGTCAATTTACCCATTTGCTCGGTTAGTTTACCCATTTTAAGTCCAGTGCGGACGCGGCTTAAAAGAGGTCTCAGTCACTTTTTCCACAACACAGACTATTAGAATAATCATGGAGAAGGTTGATCAAGCCTGTCACTTCCGTAAGATTACCCGGTTTTGTTGATGTCCACTGCACAACGCGCAGTTAGCATCGTGACCTATTTTCAACGGTGGTGTTTAGTAAGGTGTCCCAGTGCAGCCAAACACAAAATTAATTCTTTAAAAAACTTAAATGATGTGTGGCACTGTAAAATTCTTCCCTGTATGTTTTTTGGGGTTCATCTTTGGGTTTTTTTTCGACACTGCTTCTAACACTTTCCTCAAATCATTCATAATTTATGTTTAAAACTTATTGGTCTGGTTGATGTCTTCTTCTGTGACGTTTAAAAAAACTCCACAATCCTCTTTCTCACTGCTTCTTCAGTTATGACCTTTCCCAATGTCACTCAAGAGACACATTTCCTCCTTCTTGGTACTTTCTCTAGCTGCCCTTTTTTTTATCTTTTTTTTATATAAAAGCCTATTAGGCCATGTTACTTTATGTCTTTAAATAATAATATTAAAACATAAATTAAAAAGAATTATATAAGCGAGACGCCCTCTAGGAGCCTCCATAGTTTTTACCCAGAACGGACTGCCTCAAGTTACGTGATATATATTTTTTTCTACGTATGTTTGGGTTTGTTATAAAATGGTACACTCAATTTTTTTTTACGACCAACCATAAAGAAAACTGGAGCTTCGAAAAAACTGCTAATTTTGTACCAAGGAAAATAGACCCAAAACAGCAACTTTTTGAATCACACAAATTTGGCCTACCGGAAGAGCCTTAACTTTCCACATTTTTGGTGACGGACAAAGAGCAGGAAACAAACCGGAAGATACGAAGTCTGAGATCGTTATACGGAGTTAAAATCATTGTGCGATGTGAGTTAGAAGGCCAAGCGTCAAAAACGCGTACCGTCGAAAACTGGGCCCCGTACGATACATGTACTTTGTATGAACTTTACCTTTCAGTCCCATAGGCCTATACTTTGTGCAGTTACCTTTCAGATCGATTATAAATATACTTTCTACACTGCAGTCTGTCTCTTAGTCACATATAGTTAAGTATTTAGCACTCTTTTAAGATCTATTGCTTGTCATGCACTCTCCATACTGGACTGAATCCTGTACACAAATTATACCATATCTGTATATGTCAAGATTCCACAAACTGTTCACAACAGACTTTCAGCCAGTGCACTCAGCACTCAGCACGTGCTTAAATGTATTAAATCAAGCATAAAACAAACCATTTGTAAGAAAATGAACAAGGGCCCAAATATGGAGGATGAGTGGAACGAGATCTCCGGCATTGATAAGAAAAATGACTCAGGGGTTGGCTGGGCTGGAGAGTGTAGCTTCACCCATTATTGTAGCCCATTCCCACCCTCTCCACCTGAAATCCCAACCCCGCCTCCAAACTACCCCTAGAATACTGGAGGGCATCAAACCCTAACCCTTCTCAACACCCATCATTTTTTTTCTTCAAAACAACCACTTCTCCATATCCATCTCAATCGGTGGCCCCCTGTAAATCAACGTTTATCACCCTCCCTTCCCATCTAAAAAAAAAAAAAACCTGTAACCTGCAGCATATCCCCTGTCAACAACAGGTTCTTTTCTGGCACAGCTTATCCCTGATTTATACAGTAGCTTGTCAGGGTTTTCTTAAAAAAAAAAAAAAATCACCAACCGCCCCAAAACCCACCTAGTGACTACACATATTAGTGACTGTACATATATTGCCCAAAGCTGCCTTGTATTCAAGGGCTTGATACGAAAAAAGGAGGGGGGGGGGCTCTTTCCTATGCTCTATCCTAAGCTCCCTTTTGCAACAATGGAAGGCCAACTATTGCCTGAGACTTGTCGCCCCGGTGCCCACACAAAAGGTCTAAGCAAGCAGAAGTGATGACAATGTAACCGGTATTGTGCGGGATGATGCTAAATCAACAACACCAGTGAGGAGAGGGAGAGAGAGAGAGAGAGAGAGAGAGCAATACTGATTACTGAAATGCGGGATTCATCGTGTAAAACCTCAGGACGACACTCTACTGTATGTAGCGAATTGGTTTCAACTTGGCTACCTCCAAATAGCTGGGCTTGGTTTTTTTGTATCCCTTCCTCTACAATTTCCAAGCTGCTGCGTCTTCAGCAGCTGTTAGTGTTGCGTTCACATTACTGTTCAACAATAATGTTAATGGACTTCTGTATTTTTCGGTAAATAAGCAACCATGACCAATGTCACCAAATTGCTGTGCATAAACGTGCTATGCATTTAAAAACAGCTGACACCCCAAAAGGGAGCCAAGTCCTGGAATAGAAACTGAAGCCATATTGACTAATGTTGCAAACTACTGACTGATAAAATGCCCCCCCCCCCATAATTTGTAAAGCTCAACAATTCACAGAACCCGGTGTTTCAATCCTAGCAGGACCCTTCTCAAAGGGGCAGAATGAGAATCAGGATCTTAAAAAAGCAACAATAGCAATAGCATAACACACTGTGTACCCGTACAAGATTAAAAATTAACCCTAATGGTCTGAAATTCACAGCGAAAATTCCCAGTCAAATTCAGTGCCCCTGTGATATTCCCAATGAGGGTCTCGGCAAAATGGACAAAGTGTCAGCGCCACTGTCTCGCAGAAAACAAATGTCAGAATGCAAATTGTGCACAAGTAGGTACGTAGTGCGGCAGCAGTGGACATGTATCCCTAAAGTCTCCCTCCCCCTGTCTGGCGATGTTTTCGCTTTGACTCGGGCGCTGCAACAAGCCAATGCCGGGATGCGACCGATCAGGTCGTCTGCGGCCGGCCCGTCGCATCCACAACCAAAACGTGTAGCATTCCAATCAGTCGCCGCCGTGGAAAATTCAATCGGCTCCGCTGATAGCGCGGTGAGCCCCTGTCCGCACGAGCAGCCCACAGCCGGACGTGACCGCGCAGAAATTTCAAATATTAAATAACCGTCTGCTGTTTCCTTAGGGGGAAGGACGGAGGGACGGAGGGAGGGAGCCTGCCGAATCTACTGATTGTTCAAGGCAGCAAGCTAACACACGCGGCACATCACTGCCTCAACAAAATAAACACATTCAGGCTCTGGTGTTAAAAAAAAAAAATCCCATGAAAAAAAAACAACAACAGTAGAATAAAGAGAGAGAGAACGATAAAGTGGTAGGGAACGATTGCAAAAAAAAAAAATTGGATGAAAAAAAAAATACCCCAAAAATAAGGTGAGCGTTGCTCTCGTCGTTTGATCCAAATCATTGGCAGCCGACTCCAAATAAATAAATATCCAGCGAGTAAATTGCCCCTTTCCCTCCGCCCTCTCCCTCCAAAAATGCAAACTACGATCACACAGGCAACAGCACGTAGCGATGCAACGGGAGCATTGGAATGATCAAAGTACCCGTCAGAGTAAATTGAAATTTGACAGAATACAAATAGCCGTTCACCGCACTGCAAAGTCAATCTTAAAAAAAAAAAGGAAGGGCAAATAGTTTTTTCCCTTTCTCTCTCTCTCTCTCTCTCTTGCTCTCTCTCTCTCTTGCTCTCTCTCTCTCTCTCTCTCTCTCTCCCTCTCTCTCTCTCTCTCTCTCTTGCTCTCTCTCTCTGTCCCCGCTCTTTCTCTCTCTCTCTCCCTCTCTCTCTCTCTCTCTCTCTCTCTCTCTCTCTCTCTCTCTTTCTCTAAAATGATTCCTGAGGTACATGTGCAGATGCACCCACTGTATCTCGTTGAATTTTGCACCCAGATAAAGGTGATTTTCATTCATTTATTGCTTCAATCGCACAAAATCGCACACCCTCAAGGGGGAAGGTTGTTCAATTTGAATCTCTTCCTTTCAGCTACTGTGCAGGGTTGAGATGCATTGAGCTGCATTCACTATTGGCTGACTATGAGTATGAGAGCACTAACAAGTTACACATTGGGACGCTGTGGGAGTTGTTCATGTCGGATAGGGTAATGAACTCCATGGACTCTAGCAGCAAGAAAACATGGGATGTAGGCATTGTGGATGCACTTTGTGGGCTAGACTCTACAGAGGTCTTAGATAAATTGATGACAACAAGTGCTTTGATTGAGCCGGCACACTTAGGGTGTGGTGCGGTGTGGTAGGATGGGGTGGGGTGGGGTGGGGTGGGGTGGGATGGGACGGGGTGTGGTGGGTTAGGGTGGGACTGTCGAGGAACCAGAAAGACACAAATTTATGAGATTCTCCTCTGAAGAGGCATATAAGCAGAGGCACACTGAGTCCATGATTTGCTTTAAGCACACAGCGCCACTAAAGAAAAAAAAGTTGAGCAGGTTCCTGGCGCACTGTCTTGCTCCAAAAAGAATCCAATTTGTCTCAACATTAATGATCGAGCCTTTGACAGGACAAAGAAGGAAGAAATGACTCAGACAATTAAGGTCCAAGCCGTCCTGACCACGGCAAATTTCCGATGATACTTGATAATGGTTGGCAAGGTGAGAACTGGGAAGGACTTCTCCTTTCAACCCTATCCGTCCCAGTTGGCTCAACCTGACTGTGGTTGCTTTTGGAAACAGGATCATTCATTGGGTACATTATGCCTGCAGCGAGGCACGCACATCGCTTTGATATCCATCGCCAAGAATCTGAGAGCAGGTGGACTACACAAAAGGCAGGCCTTTTGTGGAGAGAGATGAGGGGGAAAAAAAATCTTTGATATATCACATGACCTTGTTGCACCATCTTGCATTGCATCTCCGATCTTTGATTCAAAGGAACGAAAGACATACAATGTAGCCCACAGGAAATGTTGCACTCTACAGAGAAACATCTGAACAAATGCTAATCAGGAAGACAATTATCCACAATCGAATCTTTAAATTAGGATACTTCTTTTTCCCGGATGATTCTGGGGGCGGAGAAAAAAAAAATCATGAAAAGAAAAATTTCAATTCTGGATGAGAGTCTACACTCTGCAGTAGGCCTACTCTGTCTGCAGTGTGTTGCAGATACCGAGAGCTTGGCAAAAGTCTCCCCTCACTCATAAATTAAATGCACGGGGGCCCCCCGACCTCAAACGCAAAGCAAACTCAACACGTAGTTAGCGCAACGAGACTGAAGGGTGAGTAAAAAAAAATGTCAGGTGTAATGTGGGGACTAGAGGGGTGCCCCTATCCCCCCCCCTTCTCTCTCTCTCTCTCTCTGTCTCTCTTACAGACGACACTCTTGGGGGAGAAACACCATGGCGACAGGCTAGTGATACTAAGGTGTTGTGCAAGTGCCTGGATACATGTACGTACATGTATGGCCCCAGCAAACCCTGGTGGGATTTGAACTGAGGACCGCCGATTGCACAGTGCACTAGAGCCTACCTTCTGATTAATTTAACACATGGTAGCCATTATGATCTACAGCAATAGTTCTCCCATTTCTTTGTGGGAAGCATTAGCGTAATAAACATTGTAGTCTAACTCTAAGTTCTGTACCAGGTACAGACCATTTTCAAAACAAAACTTGCAGGGTGTCTTTTCTGTCTTTTGGCTGAAAGAATTGTACAAGTTCAAATCTACATCCCAGATTATATCTTGTGACCTTTAATAGGTCATGAACACCATTCCCCTGTGATTGATGACTACTGTAGATCTTGTATCATAATGGGCTTCAGTGTCATATGTTACAGACAGTTGTGGTCACTTTTGGACATAAGATACAGGAATCTTCCACATCGTACTGTATTATACATCGAGAAGGGCAAACCCTCAGCAAATTACATGTGTACAACTCTACTATAATGTTCAAGTAGGCCTATTTCAACAGACTACAATGTTTGTGAATTTCCATGAGATCAACAGGATAGAGCTCAAAGACTTTCCTGTGATCAATGTCAGTACAAGGGGTTGGCTGGCCTATGTTGAAAGCTGAAGGCAAACAGTAAACTCTAAATAACCTGAAACGGAGTAATAGTCTCTGATATGATGATTTATGGGACACCAGGGTTCTCCCTGGATATCATACTTTGAGGCAGCCCACCTTACAACCTGGCCACCTCAGGTATTCAGGTCTGCAAAAGTTACTGGTTCCAAATCATACAGGGAAAAATGAAACACAATTTATATCACCTAACTCCTTAGAAGCTAAGTGCAAAGTCATAAAAGGAATAATTTCCCTGCGTCAACTGTCCACATGGAGACATTAAAGTGATTCAGACTCCTTCCATATATCCAATCTATGTCCCATTCCCAAGGAGCTTCAAGCTACATGTAGTGTACTTCTACAACAAACCAAACTTATTTCAGGAGCAAAATTATCGGCTGCTGCATAATGTACATACCTCAGACTCTCAAAATTTCCGGGAAGAAATCCTGCTGGACATGTATTGATACAGAGCTAGTTCCACTCATTCTGCTGGGTAGTCTTGAGAATAACCTCTGACAGATGGAAAAGCGTGTTCAACATTTGAACAAAATGTTCCGACTTACCCTGAGTGAACGGAACATCCTCTTCTTCTGCTCGTGCGGGCTCATGCCTCCGACAGCCTCGATGAAGCCGCCCCGCTCCACGGCGCTGGCCGACCGGGCCTTGTTGACCACCAGCGCCTCCTCGCCGGGGTGCTCGGACATCATGCGCCGGTACTCGGTGGCGCCCTCGTAGGAACCGCGCCGCAGGTGGTGCTCGGTCCACTGCCAGCGCTGGCGGTCCAGGTAGCACTGGGGACGGGCGGTGAAGGAAGCCTCCTGGATGCACTCGCAGTTCTGGCAGTCGCACATGCCGACGACCTCACCGCCACCGCCGCCGCCGTTGAGCATCGGATGCACCTTCTCGTCCTCGTCCTCCGCGTAGCCATAGTCCACCGTCACGTCCTCCTCGTACAGGTAGTCGCTCTCCGGCCCCATCAGGGTGAAGTAGACGGCCGTGCCGCCCTCCTGCTTCAGGCGGGCCACGGCCTGCCGCAGCTCCTCCCGCTGGTGCGGGTCCCGCACCCCGATGGCGTCCATGTCCTCCTCGCCGATCTGCTTGCAGGTCTCCAGGTCGTCGTAGCCGTTGTCCAGGAAGTTGTCCAGGTGGTGGGCCAGGTCCAGGGTGCGCAGCCACTCGCGGACGATGTTGTTCTCTGGGCTGGCCATGGCACCGCCGGGCTCCGTCCCCGCACCGTCGGTCCGAGGTCTGGAAGAGCGGCCGAGGAATCTGAGCGGGTTTTTATCCAAGAACCTTCAAGGGCTTATCGCAAAACGTCCCTCCCACCTTTACAGTTTGTCCGTTCTCTGACCGGTCACCTCAATAGTCACATCAACGCAATATCTGTATAAAAAAATGTGTCACAATTGAAATGATGGAACACAAAATGTGTCCCACTGCTTACAAACTCAAATGACCCAGATGCAAATCTCAAAAGTCTAAGAGTACAGGGCCTGATGTTTTGATCCTAGCAGGACCTTTCTCAGAGGCAGAATGTAACTGAGAAGGGTCCTGGCTCAAAGCCAAACACAAAGCCCTCTAAATTAAAAAAAAAAAAAATCTGAATACTTGAATAGCAGCAAATTTAGCAACTTCAACACTTCTGATTTGTTACTGGATAGAATTACTGTATATTTCACAGATCTTCAGTTTTGAACATTTTTAGGACATTGCATTTTGTTCCTAGCAGAACTTTTCTCAAAGGCATCATAAACTGTGGCTGGCCTATAAAATTAAGTCCCCAAATTAGGACACAAGCAAACCCTGTCTTTTCATAAATTTGCTGGATTACTAGGTTCTTTTATAAATACAAGCCAGGGTTATACATTTATAGCTAGGTTTATCAAAGATTTGTGAAAAAAATTGAATTTTAAGCAAATCTGACAGGACCAGATGGTTTCTTGTTTTTGTGTACCAGTGCTCTTACCACCTTGAGCCATCCAGCCCTTAGATGGCAGCCTTCCAAAATAACAAACTAGCTTTGCTGGGATTGGGGGGGGGGGGTGGCAGTCAGAAGTATTGATTTGAACCTTGCATTAACTGCCACATATAATCTCACATGAAAAGTTGTGAAATCTTCACTCTGGAGTAATAACTACCATTATGCTTCATACACACCAAATATTATTTCACAAAATACAATTAGACAATTTGTTTACATCCTAGGCAAAGTGGAAGGTCTCATGATTTTACAACCAATAACTTGTTCTGCCATTTTTTTTTAAACCATACAAATTAAATACCAGTGATAATTTTGGGGGGAGGGTGGATATGATGGATTGGTAGATATTTACACTGCCATGAGGAATTTTGTGGAGTATTACCCATACAAACTAATAATTACATGGTTTCAGTAGTCATTTTGTTTTATTCTAAAAAAGCTAGCAGTCATTTCAACCTAGCAGTCATTTCAACCCAAGCAGAAACTTCCTCAAAGGTCTTTGATAAAAGTACTGCTCCAGGCCCTCTTTTTTTTTTTATCCTAGCAAGGAAACAGTTTTGTAACATTTGTAACTGAATTTTGTATCAGTTTCCTACCATTGTTGTATCCATTTCTTTTTCTCCAAACATAAGGGTCAGCTTGGAAAATACAGACCAGCTACAACAAACCAATACTCAGGCATTGAAGGCACTACAGCATGTGTAGGTATTTTTCTTTTCTCTTTTTTGAATTGCTGAAATCATTTTCGAACAGGTGAAAACATGTCAAAACATTCTACTGCATGCATGTGCTTCTCAAATTGGACTTCATTTCTTTCAGAATGAAATTTCAAAACTTTTTTTTAAAATGGCATACCAGCACAGAAGTTTGGGGAAGTTAGTCTTCCATTTTTCTTCCAAAACAACTATGGATATCATATTATATGTATGTAAAAATAGGGGGAACTGTGTTACATTTCAAAATTAAAGTTGAGTTACACAGTACTTAGTCAACAGAATCTGTGACAGGCAGGTGCAGGCAAGGGAACTTACTGTACAACTCAATCAGCACACAGCACAGAAAATCTCCTCATGTGCACCACTTATGCAGTTGCCATACATTTCTATAAACTGATAATAGTTGTGCCTAGTTTTCATTTATTTAGGATGGCTGCTGGGTTAATGATGCTCAACTCAAGACAAACATTGGCTGTGACTCGTGGGTAGGATAGTCAAGAACCTTTCCACACAATTAATCAAATTAGGATCTTGAGAGGTTCAGTCCAATTGAGATGGATGGTGCACGGAGGAGGGTTGAAATATTACTACGATATGACTGAGATTGACTGAATAATTTATTTAATCTTCAAAGACTACAGTGAGTACAGTGCACATGACATCTACTGAAAAGCAACGGTATGTGGGGCCTGAAATTTCGTTCCAAATCCGTGTCAAGTTTGTGTTTAAGACCACCAGCACGGGGATAAAAGCCCACCTAACAAAACAGAGAGCAAACGGCACCAAGATACGACGGAATCTGACAGTGACAGTATACACAACGATTCCCGACCAAGAAATCAATTGGACAGCGACCGATCACGGTGAAGGAAATCCGTCGTGGGCAGAGCAGAGCGGAGCAGACCGCTCAGGTTTTTTTTTTTCAAACCCGTCGTTTTGGCGACGCCGAAAGCCCCGCAAACGACGGGCAATATTTCTGACGGACTCAGCGAGCCGATGATCCAATTCCAATGACACATGGCCGCGCACTTGTCAATTTATTTATTGGTGGTGTCTTTTGTATACGGAGCGATTTTCACCTGTGCTCGTGGGCATCGGCCGCACAAGACACACGGTATAGCTTAGCTCGGCGCATCAGTGTGTACACTACATTGCATTGACTCGGGATGCTGAATGGGATGACAACACGACGAGGCAATGATGGGAGACAGAAGAAGACAACTCCCCCCTGCACATCTCGCCAGCACATTCGGCCCAGAAGGAGACTTACCGGATCGGAGCTCGGCAACGGAAGGAGGAGAACTGCCCGGCCTCTAGATCACTTGCCCCGTCGACTCTGACGGCCAGGAATTCCTAGATGAGACACGCTCGGCCATGACACCGCACTGGGCGCTCGGACAGCTCGGCAGGGCACATCGTGAACGCTCCGCGGTGTGCGTGCAGAATGCACTATCATGTTGAATGGCCGGCCCACAAATAAACATGTATTTTCCTAGGCCGACGACTGTTTCCTGTACACATCAATACCAGATTTTGTTTTACTATGAGCGGGCAATGGTGAGTGACCTGATGTACATTATGTACACTGTACGTATGATGCATGTACTGTACATGCGCATGTATATTTTACTCAGCTATTTCGTCATCCTAATCTATTGGATAGTGGGCTTTATTTCAGCTTAATTGATTCGTTGTTACAAGAGACACTCGAAAGATAATATTTTTTTATCTGCAATCACGTTTTTGAGTTGAACCTTAGAATTATTTCAAAGTCAAACAAATAAGGAGCTGGGACAAGCTGAATTTCATTCGAGATTACAATTATTCGGGGGAAAAGAGCAGAAGAAATCAATTACACTGTGAAATAAGAATCAAGCTTTGTCATAATTTCAGATAAACATTCGTTCATTCAAAGAAATGAAACTTGTTGTTAGGTTCAAGAAGATAGATTCGCATTCTCAGGGACGCAACAGTCGTCGGATCAGTGATCCGCATCGGTGACGTCATTGCTTGGGATTCCCTCATGCAGCCATACACACGAATCGGAGGCTGGATGACGGGGTCGACGAATCCTTACAAAATTCAGGTGACTTCGTCACTTCGGAATGCCTCGCTTATCCTTCTGTCCCATTATGACAAAGGCTCTTCCGACGGTCACAGTTTTTGACTCATGTGTCTCGACTCTGCGCGGGCGTCTCACTTGTGGATGAGTAATGACCTGGATGATATGAATTCTTAATTCCTTTGTACTGGCCGAATTAATACGTGATCTAGTGAAATCTTCCCAAATATGAACAGCGCCCTCAAGCGAGCCATTTTGTGACACTCATCGCCTGGCGCCGATCATCACTTTTTTAAACAACGATGTTCTCTCCTTATTCCTCCATGGTTCTACCGACTATGATAGAATCAAAAGAGAGACTTCTTAAAAATAAAATAAACATAACGTATCCAAATACAGTTACAAATTGACGGTTACCATCGACAATTAGCTTTGATAACTAGTCAAATTTTCTCCTATACGGTCGGCCACAGGCAGGCTATTTTTATGTCTGTGTGTACGGCCACTAGAGTACCTACATATGAGTACCTTCTTTATGTAGGTACTCTAACGGCCACCTTCCGATAGCGCCCTCAGAGTTCAAATTATTTTTTTCTCGGAAATGTGGGGGAGGAAATGGACCGATCGCTTTATATCCTTGACCCAAAAAAGATCCATCATTTGGCAGGAAGAGAGATTGGTAAAACAAGATATTGATTTAACTTGCATCTATTGCATGCTTTTATCGTTTGTACGTCGATGGGAATATTATTTTCGTCGTCCAATAAACCATTTGATGCAAGCACTGGTACGTAGGCAAAGAGTAAGATTCATTTTGGGTTTTAAGTGCGATTGGCAAAGCGCTGGAATTTATCCCTTGTTTTCGGAAAGCCTATCTCCCGCGTAAAACTTTTTTTTCTCATTTATTTTGCTTTTTGAGCTGGCACAAAAAAAAAAAAAAATTATGTACAAAGGAAAACAAAAACACTGTACTGAAGTGCTAGGCATAAATTTTATTCGATAGTGGCATGGAGCTATAGTATAAGTGGTACGCCACTACTAAACGAATCCTTATGCAGCTTACCGTGCACAACGAATTCGAGGACGCAACTTTGTGTTTACATCCGGGAACTTTGTGACCTAAGATTACAGCGTGGTGAAAACAACGAGGTGACGCGCTATTATACAATTTTGCACGCGATTCTACGGGTGAAGACCTGTGAGACTTCATGTGTTTTAGGACAACTGTAACTTGACATGGGGTCAGAAGTTATTTTTCTTCAAGTTCCTTTCCAGGAAGAAAAGACAAAAGTGACTTAGCGCCGTGAAAAAGCCGACACAAAGTAACGAGGTGAATCTGGGATCCACGTGATTCTCTGCGGCTCCCGTGGCGTTGTAATTTCCAAAGAATATAACCTGAAACAATTAAGGTTCTTTCTGGAAAGAAATAATTATTTTTGGACGGAAGAAAACCTGAAGGAATGTAGGGGGTCCTATCATTTAACCTTGTTTCAGATTATTATTCTTTGGAAAATACAACGTTACAACACTTTGGCATGACTATCGTAGCGTGGAGCCGCAGAGAATCGCGAGGATCCCAGATTCACCTCGTTCGTGTCGGCTTTTTCACTGCGCTAAGCCACTTTTTTCTTTTCTTTCATAAAGGGAACTTGAAAACAATAACTTCTGATCCCTTTTCAAGTTACAGTTGTCCTAAAACAGTCTCACGGGTCCAAAGCATTATTTTTGTAAAACCCGTAGAAACGCGTGCAAATGAACAGCCCGTCACCTCGTTGTTTTCACCGCGCTGTAACTTTAGGTCACAAAGTTCCCGGATGTAAACACAAAGTCGCGTGCTCGAATAATGACCGTTTCTTAGCAAAATACCGGAAACTGTGCTATGTCAATTACCTTACAAGTCCAGCGCAGTAGGAGCGTCAATAAGGAGGTAACCTAGGTCACGGAGCCATCTTCCTGCCTCTAAATAATCCTTGTCCAAGGTGGTCTCTCCGTTACGGCACCGAGCAGCTGATATGATCCAGGCCAGCAGACTCGTGCAAACCACGGCGCTACCACGCCGGATCCACGTTGTACGCGGTGCGCAGGCTACTCCGCAGCCATCCAACACACAACAGTCTATGTGCGTACACTGTGTACGAGCGTGTGCGCAGTCGTCGATCCTGGCTGCTGGAAAAGGCTCGCACACAACATGTACGCATGGGGAATGGCGTGCGCAAAGTATGAGCGGATAACTCGGGAGCTGCATGGCAGATACCACTCGCAAGGGTACTGCGCAAAGTAGGCCTACCGCACAACATTTCTGAAGGCCGGATTTAGATTTCTATAATTATCGTCGTCCATCGACTTGATTACGGCTAGCGTCTTCACGGAAAAGCTCGCCGAACGAACACCATGTATATAAACGCCGAAGAAAGATTGGAAGTGCATGCAATGGTACATGACAGCATTGTTTGTTGCCTGCGGTATGGTACATAACGGGCAAGAACTGTCTAGCGTTTAAGGAATGAATTCCGAAGCCGATTCTTACGTAACTGACTAAGGGCGATCGTGCCTAATTTACATGATGAAGAATGTGCATACAATGGTGGGAATGTGCATGTAGTTTCATTCTAGCTGTGCATTGCAGGTGAACATGTTTTCAAATCTGTTTTGAGGACAGGCGATTTTTTTTTAAGATAATTTTTAAATAAATTACTTGATTTCCAAAGAATTACCGTTATAATTTCGTTTTTTGGGGGTGACTTGAATTGTTTTAGAAATTATTTAATTTTCAAACAATCATTTGTTGGGCTATATTTTTTATGACGTGGTTCGTGCTTGTCAAACGTTCATACTCGAGGCCTTACGTTATGTTCAGTGGTTAGCCAGAAGGTTTTCAACATGGAAATAATCCCATTGCACGCAATGTTTGCGCATTGGCACTTAACATTTTTTGACGTGTTCAACATTTGGCATGACTAAATTTTGGGGCAACCTTTCGCGAAACCTTCGTAAACTGTGCGCAACGTACAGTTTGCGCAAACTAGCCGTTCCAGCGCGTGCCGATGCGTGTCCATCGGCCTACGAGTGGCACGCAGTTCACGACTTTTATTGTTCATCCCGAATAAGTTGCGCATGCGCAGACTATGCGCCTGGCGTGCGAAAACTGTGCCAGGGAAGTGTGCGCAATTTATGTGCAAAGTCTGCGCAACTTAATCGTGACCTAGTCGTGAACTGTGTGCAACTAGGTCGATGGACATGTGCCACTAAATAGCACGCACTGGCACGCCATGAATGGGGGTGGGGATACGGGGGCAGTGCGAAAGACAAATTCAGTGTCAGGGTGCATTAAAGGGGAATGCAAGGCATTGCTATTACCAGCATGGTATAACTCTAGATGCACGTGCGCAGTTTAGTAGCGCGCTCATTGTGGTAGAGGGCGCACTTGACCAAAAAAGCTGGGGGAATATTATTGTGGCAGTGATCAAGTTCCATAAAAAAATACAATAAACATGTACAGCGGATGAATGCTCCCTTTTTTTAAACGATTTTTTTTTAACGGGCAAATAATTATTGACTGAAATTTCCCATAAGCTAATCAAGCAAAAATGGCTGGGAAAAGATTTCGCATCAAACAAAGAAAACGCAATTTCCAAAGGTATTTTTTTCATCCAAAGTTTTAATATCATAGTCAAAACTTTTACAGTTATACAACAAAATAAGGGGGAAATGCCACGAGAAGGCACAATTATGTATAAAACCAAATCATCATTTGGGCTAAATCTGCTCTAAAAAATTATTTTAATGAACTATGCTTGTCCTAACTAATTACCACAAAAATGAACAAAAACAAAAAGGCTATGGTAAAATGTGTCATCGTGTTACGCCAACATTGTCAGTGTAGAGCAAATGCACCTTCACTACATTGTATGACAATCTGACAACGCTACATTCCCCAAAAAAGTTACAGCTACAATGAAAAAGAGACCTTGACTTTAAGATCGGAATCAAACTATTCCTCATAAAAATATTCACTTATTTGTAAGTTATCAACAGATACCGTATAACATTCTACATCTAGGAGGTTTGTTCGGTTGAAGACCACATTAAAACGAGTACAAGGGAAGGATTTTACAAAGAGGTTTGGAAGGTTTGTTCATTTCTTCTTTTTTGTTTGTTAAATCGTTACAGCATAATACACGTAAGTTATTTCATCTTCGCGAGTTAACCCGTTTTTCCCAGATCGCAGAGAAAACAAACAACCGCAATCTCCGTTTCGCAGCAAAATCGTAGCGGTGTCTTGGGGAGGGGGAGGGTCGTCATAATCGGTTTCCAGAGGTCGAAGGTCACTGTCGACCAACTAACTCTCTTGGCAAATCGCCAACTGGCGCATAATCTGGTTCCAAGACCTTTCATAATAATCATCTTATTCGTCACCAATGTGGTTCCCGCCCCCCAAAAATGTGTTTTTTGTTGGGCGCTGGGACTTTAAACCAAACCGTGGGATTCCCACAATTATTCACGGACCCTATACTGTACGTGCATTCAAAAGGTAGGAATCACAAAGAAGATTCGTAAGCACTTTGACTGATCTTCAGATGGCGCGTTGTACTAATACTAGTCGATACACTTGGTGGGCAATAGACGTCAATGTGAGTTAATACAGTGAAATAACATTTCTTCAGCTCCGCTTGCTTCATAGTTCGAACTGGCCATATTATTACAAATTCGAGGTGAGGTCTTCGCAATACAACACAGTCGATCTTCCAAACTACGAGTTCCGATTTGAAAAAGACAGAAAAAACGTTTCCCTGAGCTAGCCCTCTTCGGTTTTTCTTCCATTTAAATATAATATAAAACCCTGAGATCATTCGAAGACAAATTCTCTGGCGTTTTACAGTACAAAAAAAAAAAAAAAATTCGATTTTCTCCGCTTTCTTTCCGCCAAAAAATCAACTGGGCCTCTTTTTTGGGGGTAAAAAAGCCAAGAAAAGAAAAGAAAAGCCGACAATATAACTATCTAGGGGTCATAAGGTAAAAAAGCTGTACAAAATGCAAACCCATGCAAGAAAACTTTACAACCAACAAGGATTGCATGTTTGGCATGTTTTTGGAACTGAACCCCCAATTATATAATGGCACCAATATTTATCCTAATGTAGGGGGAAATTAAGAGCAGTACACCATCCGTATCACAGCTGCCATTATACACACCGTGCTGCCTTAACATTCAAAACGCAAATCAACGAGATTCAACTGTTGTTTTTGAGTTTAAACCATTAAAACAATAGGTACCGAACAGTGAATACAAAAAGCTGTTGCAAGAAGGCTCCTCTAAGTTACAAATAAAAAAAAATCAACATGTTTAAAAGCATGTACAACTAGTTACAGTTGTACATTAACTTCCAGGTTTTATCTGAAAGATAATAATTGGTACTAGTAGATTCAATCATTCATAATTATTCCAATACTGTTCCCTTGCCAAGTATCTCTGTCGGAAATGGGAGGCTTTTCCCCCATGTTATCAAAGCTGGAATATATACACGGTAGCTAAGGTATTTCACGTTAAGTCATGCATTATATACGATCTGAATGGTCACTCCTATGAAAAGGAGTTTTAAAAGATAACGATAAGAACAAAACAGAAAAAATACTGGAGTGAAATCTCTGAAACAGACGGCGCCGCTATGCTCGGCTGTTGATTATTCTATATGAAAGTATCGTGCTATACAACTGAGGCACGCTGGGTAATTTGGTGATTTTACAGATGCTTCAAACTACAACGCCTGTTTGGTAAATTGCCAACCATAAGAAATGCCAACATCTTGGATCGCCCAAACTTGTTTTATATAAAAAAATATATAAACAACACGAGAGACAATTTGGCAATATGAAACTTACAACACGCTTTGCAACGTTAATATTATATTCTTAAGCCTAATTTTCTACATAAATCTAAATCGGTATCTTATTCCTGATGGGAAAGCTCCGCAAACACTGCAGAATTGTCCAGAAAGATCTCCGCTTGAACAATTTGTATGATTAGCTCAAAGGTAGGGTACACCATTTGCGAGTCAAACAATCGCTTCCATACTTTGTCTCACTGGACGTAAATACATAAAATGACACGTGTCTAAGTTTCGGCTCAATCCGTCTTTTCTCGAAAATGGCATTTCTCGAAAATATCTGATACCATTACTAACTTCCAGATGAGTAACTTATTTCTGAAATTAATTTGGAATGTCCGGAAATTGGGCACTTTGTAAATGGTGTGCCATACCTTTAAATTAATTATCATAATTATTATGATGACTTAATTTTCAGGATCTATTCCCGTCACATAAATCCAATGTTTGGTCTGTGATGAACCACTTCCACACGCCTTAAAATGGACAATGGAATCCCGCAAGCTAACCAACAGCCAGGACTGAACATTCTTATGAAGTTTCTCAATTGCATCTGAAGAGCTTAAAATATCCAATTATTTACTCACTGCTCCAGGTCGGTGATTTGAATTTTACTGTCAATCGACTAATAAGAGTAATGTACATCGCCCTTTTCAGTGGCACCGAAATGGAACTATAGACTTCGAGCTTGGAATGTAATAAATTCGGACCTCGATTGTGCTTGGCTTGATAAAATACAAAAAAAGCGTTAAGAAATCTCCGGTGGGCGATGCATTCGAAGCATGAAGATTGATTATTTCAGGCATAAAATCAGCATCTGTTTCCATGACAAACCCCTCCATCAGTCAACACCAGGCAAAAAAAAAAAACAGACTTGAACTGACCCGCCCAGACACACATATATAGCGGAAGACACAGAGACTTCAATTAATAAATTCTGCTCCGTTCGGTTGCTTAGTTTGCCATCTCGTTTCCAAATTATTTTATACAGTCAAGAGAGGACAATAGATAGGCCTATGGCACCCGTGTATTTTTTTTCCATTGTGCTGCATGCAATTCCCACCCAATCTGTGCATTCTTTCCCTGAAGTGTCCTGTTCGTTTGCAGTTGCAGTTGTCCATGTTTTCCAAACAGCTGTTTGCTGTCATCGACGCTTCTACGAGTTTTATTGCTGCTGTTTGCTGTCATAGCTATTGTTTCTATCCGGGCCTCTGCATCGCTTATTTCTCCTCATTACAATTACTTTGTACGTATTACAACAATTGCCACGATTGCTAACGGACACCGAGACAAATGAAGCACGTGAGGTAGTATCTGAGTGTTCTGACGTGATAAAACGGATAAACTACTAAGGAATACCACAACAACCTCTCAAATTGCAACTTCGCTTCGTGTACGTAACAAATTGAAAACCACATCTTGACTGATTCAGACATTGACCGACAATAGAGGGCGCTATTAGGGTCAGTCCTAAGTTGACCTCGTACGAACCTCGGTGAGGACATTTTGCAGCAAACGCAGACGTTATAATACTGTAGCATTCTTTCCCGATAATGTGATACCACTACATGTACTACATAATTCTCCACTAAGAGTAATTTGGAAAAGGGCTTTTTAGAATAAGAAAGCACAAGTTAATGAAAACAAACCAAACGATGGCGGCCCTTAACGGCTACCGAAAGGTTCCCATGTCCTTCGACATTTTATCCCCTAATCTACAATGCCTATATCAATACGCATATCTTGAATCAATGTTGTTTGAACACAACTTCAGGTGGGGAAATACAAAGTACAGATTTGGGCTATAAGTAAGAAACTAAAAGGGATTAGTATATTTAAAATAACACTACTTTTATCGAAAAAAATTGTAAAAAACACCCGTATTTTAAAATGGACATTTAATGAAAACAAACCAGTTTCAGTTCTTGAGCAGCTTTCACAGAGCGATCTTTTTTCTTTCGATTTTTTTGGCTTTTGACATTTCCCTTTTCGCAAATTTCACCTTGTCATCAAATGCAGTATATCTGGGGTGGATTTCTGAAGGCCTCACTGCATTGTTCACCCAATCACCGCTAGTCATGCACAAACTTATTAAACCAATTCGTCTTTCACAAAAAAAAATGCACCGTTTTGAAAGTCAACCTGAGTTTTTTGCTTTAATTTTTTTTAAACGTCACAAAACGGACTATCCAAGTCCTACCGTTAGAGGGGGCTATTCTACTAGCTCGTGCCGCCGCCATCGGGGGCGGCTGAGGTATGGGGATCACCGTTGGGGGCGCCAGCATCGTCTCCCGATGTCGGCTTGTCGCCGTCGCCGTTTCCCTGAGCGGTTTGGGCGGGTCTGTCCGGACAGTCGGCCACCAGGTGGTCCTCGGACTTGCAGTGGTGACACCGCTTGGGCAGCGGTGGTTGGGGGCAGTTCTTGGCGTGATGCCCGTGATCGTTGCAGTTATAGCATCTAGTACGAACACCAAAACACACACGGAAACATTGTAGCAACAATTGTTAATAATAGCTCTCTTAAGGAGAGGATAATTCACGGCACACGTTTCATTTGTTTGCATTGTGATGCATGAAAATCCCACCTACACTGTCCACTCCTTTTTCTGATGTGCCCTCTTCGTTTGCAGAAGATTGGCAAGTCTCCCCTACTGCTGTTTGCTGCCATCGACGCTTCTACTAGTTTTACTGCTGCTGTTTGCTGCTATCGCTACCGTTTCTACCCGGACCGATGCATCGCTAATTTCCTCTCCACTTCACGTACTTTGTCCGTACAACTACTATGATTGCTAACGGACATCGAGATTCCAGACCAACGAAGTAAACGAGGTAGCATTCTGAGCTTGTTGGCGTGATAACACGGGTGTACATCAGCCGTTAATAATACACCCCCCCCCCCCAGATACCAAATTCCACACAGCTACTTAAACATCAGCACTTGCTTCGGCATAATGAAGCCTTGCTCATTGAAAATGGATCTGCCACCCAAGGTTCATAATGGTCTGCCAGCTTAATTTTCGGGGGATTTCTTTTTCTCGTCCATACAAAATGTGCATGGCACCATAACTGGATGGACTAAGGGGGACTATTGGCGTCAGCATGCTTGCGTAGCGCACATCGGGCAATAACATTGGGTACTTGTCGGGCAATATTATTGGGTACTTGGCATGCACATGAGTGAGGTCAACGGAACGTATCTGCTGCCCTCAAGAGGTCAATGTCGAGCATTTCGACTCCACCTACCGGTCGTCCTTTTTCCTTTTGCCTCTCCCCTTCCGTTTACTGCCTTTGCATTTACAGCCGTCCGGCCCCGTAACCGTCACGGCTTCACGGCCCTTGTCGGAGATTTTATAGACGAACTCGACCGCTTCGTTGTCGTCCAAGCTCCTGAAGCCATCCATCTGGATGCTGGACTGTTGAGGGCAAACAGAAAGTCGAAACATTGAAAAAAAATGGCCACCTGGCCTCATGGTACAGCACAGTGGCAACTGGGCACAGTTGTGCACGTGCTGGTATAGAAATAAACACGTTATTTTGTCAAAATGCAGAAGCAGAAGTTCATGCCATCTTGGATCAGAACCAGTGTCTAGGCGTCGTTCCTATGGGCCTTTCTGAAGCTATAGCTTTTTTTTCAATCAGGCTCCTATTTCGGCTACGTCTGCAACATATAATACTGTATATCTCGTTCGGCTATAATACATGCACATGTACATGTACACTACACACTACACAGTGTGGCATTAATGTTCAGGCAACATACAGGATCCTTGCTATAATTTGGAGATTTTGAACAAGAGAGCACCATGCATGCTATCCTTACTGTAAACACGCAAACGCCATTCCCAGCTGTTGTAAAACACAGATAAGCCTTTGTACCATCCATGCCGAAAAAAACCCTCTTCAACTTGGACCGGCTCAACTCTTGATAAAAGTCATGTTTACAATAGAGCACTGCACAACACCATATCTATATTGAATGCGTCTGTTTTGATTTTCAATATCATATTTCCGTACTTATGGTCAGTTTGTGATAACTTTATCTTCCGAAATCTATCCAGCAAGCTACGGGAGAAACTCAGCAAAGACAACGAAAATACATTTCATTCTTCCAGTTTGGCAATACAAACAAAGCAGGCAACAAAACAGTCCAAAGACCATTCAACCAATTACATGTATATGCAAAGCCTGGGCTTTGCATCGCCGTAGAGGGCGCTTTGTCACTTATGGCGCCATTACAATTTGCCTTTTCTGAAGCCCGTTTGCTGCCGGCTTTTGTAACGCATACACCACTTTCCACAATCGAAATAGGACCGCATCTCAGGCTCAAAATCATCAATTGAAACATTGAGCCCCCCAGGCTGTCTTTCGCCTCATTTATTGCACAATTAAAAGTTATTAACCAATTATTGGTTGGCCTCGTTTGACACCTCGCTGTATACATCGGTTGACCCAAAGCCGCCATAATGGATTTGTTCAGTTGTATACTCGGTGCATACCTCTTAACATGCCAACATTTTTCAAAGAATATTTCAAGAGTTGTTCAATCACTTCCCCTTTTCTTTGTTTTGATCGAATTGACAACTATAGTAATAGAAAGTGCAGCCTCACAAAAATACAGCACCAGACTCCAAAAAATGATGACTGCGGGCTTTTGTGCACAGACAGAGGCGCCGGCACATGTTCGGCACGACTCCATAAATTAAGTGTGGAAAGTTTTGTGGTCAACTCTTTCGCCGTTCGAAACGGGGGGGGGGGGTTTCACTTCAATCCTGTGACCCGCCACAGTGCACTCAACCCCTCGCTGAATGGGAGCCCAACCAACAGCCCCAACCCACCGCCAATCACCTTCCAAAAAGTCTTGTCCGACTTCAAATCAAAACAGGAAACTCTTCTCGAGCTCTCTGATGCGATGCCACTCTCCGCATAGCAGCGTCGCCATGACGACTTGGTCTCGGCACTCAGCAGATGGACGAAGGGTAAAGACGTCCAGATTGGACGGGCCGAAAACAAAGGACGCTTTCACACAACCCTGCGCCTAAATTAAAGAAGTAGGAACCCACCCACAAAAAAATCAAATGTGCGTCTTGAGGCTAGACTACGGCTGTCCATGCAGCCCATTCCTCGTCTGCCCAACACACGACAGTCAAGAGCTGGGCGTTATTTATGCCGTCCAGCATCGCCGGCAAGTTTTTGTCGAGTCCTATCGACATGGGAAATGAATCACTGCTATCCCGTGAACTAGGAAGCCAATTTAAGCAGCTAGGGCTTCTTTGAATGAAAGAGAGGGGAAAAAAAGCTGCACAGCACTAAGTCGAAATGCAATTTCTCTTTCTCTTTTAAAAAATACAATTCCCTCTATTTTGGCATTCGCCGCGGCAAACTAGTCGGGGGTCATTGAGGGACACACAGTATTGCCACGGGGCCTTTCCGGTTCTACGTATTGTTACTGGTACTCGTATTCAGCAGCCCCCTTTTTTCTACGGAGCCCGGGACCCATTTTTTAAAAGGAGATAAAAAAGGGGGAAGGGAAAATAGCACACACGCAATATTTGAGTACTTTGTGATTCAAGCTTTTGTCGAATGCTACTGAGGGAGGGGTGCCTCCTTAAAAAAAAATATTTCAACTGAAAATGATATTCTAACAGGACTAAAGGACTAACAGGAATAAATTGTGCGATTTTGGAGAAATCACTGCATATCACAGCACTGCGGCACGCGAATGTTGCAATGGTTATTGCAATGGTTAATGGTGAACAACTGGCTATTTTTTTTCATCAAACTGTCAGCTTCCAGGATCGTACAATGTACCTATAGGACTGTAGCAGAATTGTCAATAGCCCCAACAACGTCCGTTTAAACCGGAAAATTGCGAGTAAATCTCGAAACCTTCGTCGGTAATTGCGAATGGACCATATCAGATTTGTGTAAACGGTATGTACGGGGTTTAAGGCTAATAAGCATGTTTTCCCCCCAAAAAAGTCGTTTCCAAAACGACCGTTGGAAATTCATACGAAATTCCACTTTTCATGAAAATGGCAGCATTCCAAATCCAAGCGCTAAAAGTTCACAGCATGTCTGATACTGGTATTTACTTCCACCTGAATCAGGTCGAAATTTGTCAGGTTGATATTTGGATTTGTGTACTGTAGGGGCTTTAATTTAAATACGGACCAGCAATGTGTATTCGTGTGGCTTTACCATACGAAATTACAGGGGCATTAAGTTCCACCGTCTGTCCGTAATGCAACACACAAGGTGAAGTCAAGACGTGGTTTGGCACTCGGTAATAACAGCGCCCTCTAGAATGCTAAGGTAACATTCGATGGGTGCTGCATGCGAGAAAAAAATAATAACGACGGCCAAAGAACCGATTCAACATAAAAAAAAATCATGAGCCCATTTCGTACATTTTGATAAGAAAAAGGTAATCGAACAATAAATCAGTTTGAAAATACCATTAAATTACAAATAGCAGAGACGTACTGTCAAGCATCATGAGCACATATATATTCGAACAAAATAATTTCAGAAATATAAATGTTGGGCATGAGATACTGGTGTGACGACATGAGGAACGAAATGGGCAGTTCCTGGTAGTGAGTGGTACATTGTTGGACTGACTAAGGTGTGAGAGATCGAAATGGAGGTAATAAAACATTCCCTTAAAGTTTCTACCTACCGGTACGTGGAAGCCGGAGGGTGGCTAGGGGTGAAGTGTTGACTATGTCGTGACCCGCAATACCCTTTAAAGTTCAATGTCTTCGCCGTGTGGAAATGACACGAACTCTACCTGACCCTAGCCAGCTGTCACCTTCGATACAATTCCCGTGAACCCCCTCCTCTCCACTGACTCCACCACTCCCCTCACCCCCGCCACATACAATGGATGTGGTCCTTAGAAAATGTATCTCCGTGTATCAACGCACGGACGCCAGAGCGCTCCATTCATGTAACGGTGGATTGCAAGCCGCTTCGAAGGGGGGTCCGTAAAACAATTCTTTCCCATTATCAAATATTTCAACTGAAATCGACATCTTTGTTTAACCCTCTGATAACATACCGTACACGATTATTTTCTAAGCAGCTTAGCAGCTTTGTAAGATTCCATGGCCTGGAATAGCTGCGGTGTAAAAATGAGACTGGGGTATCACAAATTTTGAAAATTCATTGTTTGTCAACAGGAATAATTAGGCACGTGGCAGTGACGGTGGTACCCGAGTACATGCACCGACCCCATGCCATCACGCAGTGATTGGGGAAATACTTCTGTAAGGAGAGAAGCATTGCACATGACGAAAGGGTACAACGGACTGCAGTACACTGATAAAATAAGCTTCAATGGGCCTTAGTGCAAACACACAAATGCGTCACTTCACGATCATTCACACTTATACGGGGTATCTGACAGTTTCTCTGACGACATTTGACACTCGCATGTATCGTAATCTGTGCCATACTCATTTCTTTGTAGTCGTGCGATATGCAAAGATAAAAAAAAGGCCGATATGGAATCCCAATCCACCGAGGACTGGGGGAAGTCTATGGACTGGACCAAGTTGGAGCAGATACAGAGAGACCTGGGGAACGACGACTGATTCGGAGACTAGCCAAGGGATTCCGCAGTAGACTGGGCACGCTATCTCATCGATACAGCACATTCATTTTTAAAGGACCGTCGGGTGGCAGTTTAAAGGTATAGTTCACGTTTAAGAAGGGTTCACATACGGATAGGCCAATGGCCTACATATTTTCAAATGAGGGCGCCCTTCTCATATTACCCCGAATGAATCTAGTCCCCACCGACATGAATAAAGGCAAAAGCGGGCGAACAAAGGTAAGTTCATGAAAGTTGCTATTTTGGAAACGGGCAAAGTTGAGCGCACGTCAGGTCACACGTATAAACAAACATTAGTCGGGTACCCCATAGCATTACGGTACACCTGGCGTCGTCTTCATGAAATGGTGCCCGTCTATAGGTTTTAAATGGTTATGATACTACCGTGCAAGAAGCACCTATAGTATTGCCATAGAACATAAACCATGTAATGACTGTCCCGTCTTTCGGCCGAACCTCTCAATTTGTGGGCGAGCATCACGTGACGCGTTACTAATGGCAACGGCTACTCCCAAGGGGAGATCTCACAGTCAGTGCTCCACCCACCAACTACTGCAAGAAACCGTGACAGCTCGGAAGAAAACGACGCCAAAAACCCATTAATTGGGCAAGGTTACGAGAAAGTAGGGCAATTGGTCCTGTATACCTTGGCTCGTTTTCTGTTCTCCGACCCAGCGAGGGAGTTTTCTTCTCGCCTCCTCCCCCGAGGAGCCTCCAAGTTCCTCTCGTGGGGAGAGGAGGCGTGAACGGAGACAACTTTAGCTGGTCGGAGGCGCGCCCTTTCACCTCCACGGTGACACGTGACGTGCGTCCCCGCAAACCGCACCGGGGGTCACGGGTGGGAAGTGGCCCGCAGCCGGTCAGATCGCAACATGAGTTCGCGCGGAACGACGAGAAAGACAAAAAATGTTCCAAATTTCCAACGCTCTGCAGCACTGAGCAGTGCGTGGAGCCGGCCGGGCACCGCATCGCAGCACGATCGTAATTACAGCACAATTTCAGATGTGTAAAAGATAGCCGCTTTAGTCTTTTACGGATGAATAACAGCCACTTGAGGATAACACTTCAAGACTAAACGAGTTGGGAAGGGTGCAGCACAGGCTTCCGTAGCGAACTTCATTGGGTGCAACCCGAGTCCTGATTGCATCTGGATGAAAACGGGGACGTGGTCCCTGGAGTTATATATGTATAGTTTAAGGCCCGATACAACATTGGAAGATGTCGAAAGATTACCGTAGTTTGCATATTAAACCATTAGGCCAAACCCCCAAAATTAAAAAACAAAAACAAAAAAAACAACAACAACAAACAAACAGATTGTAAGAGCGCTGGTGGTACGCAAAACCAGAGGTCTCGGTTTGAAATCCCGATTCAGTCAAAGTTTTCTTTGATGTTTTTTTCAAAACTGATGGAATCTGGTGGTTGTCGCTACGAAAGCTTGTGCAACCTTCCCAACTGGTAAATGTGTATAAGTAATACCCATAAGATGTTTATATCAGGACGATTAATTTGTATGAAAGGGACATGACACGCTAACTTACACGTAGAACATGAGCTTCGGGCCATTGCCAGAGACAGGAAAGCCTATCGAATTCATCATCTTCCTCAGAAAAATGTATAAGAACGAGGTTGGTCTATGAGCTTCGTTTGAAGGTCCTCTGAATTCCTTGATAGAACATTTTTCCTGTGTGGAAAATGCTTCAGGCCAGGGTTCTAGCCGGAAAAATATACTTTAAGGGCTTTTCGTCCTAGCGAAACCTTCCCACGAAGCATAAAGCACATGCATCTCTTTTCATCAACTACACATTTGAATAAAAATGAAGTACCTGAATGATTCAAAACTCATTCAACAAAAACGTCGTTGAAAAAAACAATCAATTACACGAAAAAAATCATGGTCCACACGTTCGAAAAGAAATCACCACCTACACGTTCGAAAAAAATCACCAACTATACGTTCGAACAAAATCATCAACTACACATTCGAAAAATAACCATCAACTACACGTTCGAAAATAACCATCAACTACACGTTCGAAACTATTTTGAAACATTTTCGAACGTGTAGTTGATGAAAATATTTTCTAACGTGTTGTTGGTGAAAACATTTTCCAACGTGTGGTTGATGCTATTTACTGCATACTGAATAAGTCGGGGGTTCACCGCGAGGTTTGTTACAACTTGGTTTGAAAAATAACATTTCTTAGAATTCTTACAACATAAGAATCCTCAATCTTCAAATGCTTTGTTACAGGAACTTGTTTGATTATTATACCACGAGGAAGGTTACAGCAAACTTAACTGCGTGTTGAGCACCATACGTGGTTTTTATGGACCATGTTGAAAGCAAAATAATATTATGAGCTACAAAGCGAGGTGGCACATTAAAGGAAAACAATATTGCCGAGTTCAATTGAAAATAAATAAAATTGTCGATCATTTCGACGGAATTTTCGGAGGGAACTCAGTGCCCTAAGTCCGTGTTAACGAGGCCCCAAGGAAAGCCGCTGTGCTTTCCCTTCACCAACAGCGACATCGCCTGGCTAGGCCGCACGACTGGCCTATTGACGGAAACGCCACTGGCCTGAAGGCCGTACATGTATTCTATTCGCCTGCAGCGCTACAGGAGGGAGATCCGACTGTGATTTCTTGCATGTCCGCATTCCGCAATGTGATAATGCTCTGCGAGAACTTCAACAGTGCTCCGCTGCCAAGTTTGCCAACTTCTCTCTAAGCCTCGTAGACTCTACTTTTAGTCTGTCAATGCACCGAACAGGACGAGAATTTTAACGGGCAAAATACAGCGACCGTGCTAAGAAAAGGAACCTCGACTTTGAACATATGATATCTACAATGCTGTGTGATATACAGTGCCTCGGCCGAATAAAACAAACCGACTGGCCGACACGCTATTTAACAGCCTGAACACAGCTCCAGGCCATGTTGGTTTGCAAAATACCTGATAGCCTGATAGGGTTTATCAAGACTTCAAGTCATGGAGGAAGAACGCATGGTATATTTCCTGATTGGTTTGACCAAGTCCTTGGTTTGACTTGCTATTCCAGTTAAAATGTCTTAGTCCTATCCCAACGTGCTATCAATGTTCTGACATTAAATGGGCCGATTAGAAATGTTGACTGTTGACTGACCTTGGATTGCCAGTGTAATGTCGTGGCAACCTCTACAAGGTATGCAGAAGAACGCGAGGTGAGCGCAGGTAATGTGGGCGCCAATTATTGGGCGCCCATTGAACGGAAGGGGTCAAAGCTCCCAGCGCACTCTCCCCCCCCCCCCCCCCTGGGAAGGGGGGCAATGAATGGTCAACTC
Source organism: Luidia sarsii (assembly GCA_949987565.1). Lineage (NCBI taxonomy): Eukaryota > Metazoa > Echinodermata > Asteroidea > Paxillosida > Luidiidae > Luidia > Luidia sarsii. The sequence continues at coordinate 11,348,255 of OX465114.1, read as the reverse complement.
CCGGGTCAGGCTCGGTCGCCAAGGGACACACGCCGGCGCGGACATTGTCCACAAGAATGTTCGGAATGTGGCCATGCACGGCGAAAGAAGAGAGAGAGAAGGGGATGTGGAAACGATTCCTCCTTTCCAAATTCCAGGGCCCCAACCGACCACCCACACGAGATCAGGGCAAAAGGGTCAGCCTCCAACATTTGGCCCCCAGCGTCGAAACATTCTTTTCAGCCTTCGAAGAATTCGGGGTGGGGCAGCTATTGATTCCCCCCTCTCTTTCTCCTCCTCTTTTTTTTCGCCACAACTCACTATCGATCGGCTGCCAGGGACAGCATAACAAGCAGGGAGAGGGAGGAGGGAGTGTATAAGCCTAATGACTACCCTTTAGATCTCATCGACCGGAAATAATGACCTTAGACCCTTTGGAGGTCAAAGGTCTTCGAGTAGCTGGTTCGCGTATTTTTTTTTTCCAGCATGGGAATGTACACGTGTTTTGTACATGTACCGTAGTTGCGCAAACTGATTACAGGTATTGCTATGAATAGGCCTAGGCCTTATTCACCATGCGTGGAAAAAAAAACCAGGAACAAGGATTAATGTTAATGACGGCCTTTCCAATGCTGGAAAAAAAAATACGCAGTCGGGTCTTCTCTCGCCATGGGAGAAAACGAGACGGCAATTAATGCTCACGTTAAAAATGTTTCGCTTAGGCATTAAAGTGAAAGCCATTTCTCACACTCACAGTTTGAAGTTACAGAAACCATACCTAGGCTATTTTTCAGCTCGAAGTCTACTACCAAAATGATGGAGCTTATGTCATGCTTCAGACTATAGTCACCTCCTCCCAGTTCTATTTCTCAGCCTTGACTGCATGGCATGGATACCACCAATACTAGGGATGGAGGTTTTATACATTGCTTCAGAAGCTTAGACTAATCGTCACTAACCCCCCTCCGGACCTTTTAGCACTGGCTGAGAGTTTACCATCACTATAGGGATCTATGTCATGCGCGGCTTATCTCAATATCTGTGTCAAGCATTAGCTGAAACTCACGATCAAAGAGCGACCAACGTACATGTAAACGCTCGCACAATCACTTCGGGATCCAATCCCGGGATCTGATCCACCTCTCGGGAAGGATCAGACCAGATCCGGGTCTGATCCCGCGTGCGGGATCAACATTTGAGTGTAAACGCAACGTGACAGTCTACCAGTACCGCCAAGAGGGATGTAGGTCTCTTCCTTACTTCAGACGAGTCACCGCTCTTCCCCCCGAAGGGCTGTGAATTAGCCTTGACCAAGTCGTTGGTCGCCGATTTAGAAATCAAAATCCGTTGACAAGGCTAGGCTGCGATATGCCCCTTTGCCTTGTTCATACACAACGAACTAGCTCCTCCAATAACTCAAACATTTTCATTTTAATCGGAGCTCATCGGCTCTTCGAAAATCACAAGTCTCACCTGGTACACGAAGATGTCTCCGCTGTTGTCGTCCGGCGTCACGAAGCCGTAGCCCTTCGACACGTCAAACCACTTGCAGCGGCCGCGGCATAGCTCGCCCTCCTTGGCCGCTGGTGATGCTGGACACCGCTGGGCTGGGTCCGCTCCTGCCGCCTCCGCCCCTTCCCCGGCTCTCGTCTCTCCTCCTGCCCCATCTGATAAGGGAGGAAAGATAGAGAAAGACCATACGGTGACTGGAATGGATTCGTGCATAAAAATATCTACTTCTGATTACGAGATTCCATTCAGGGTTGATGGATGACACAAGCAAGTAACCTAAAGAGTCAGCGGCTCTTTTCAAAAAAAAAAAGTTGTCCTTCCCGAAAGAGATGGTGCAGAGCAAGGCCATCTCTAACTCTCTATGCATGATGTCACCGTAAACATTTCACATCCATACCAAAAAATAACCAAGAAAATTACAGAGAAATCATGAAACTAACCGACCGGGTTGAGGCAATCACTAACCGACCAACCCAACCAGCCAACAAACCAATGGGCTCAACCAATCAACAAAGTAACCAACAAACCAACAAGCCAACCAGCCAGTCCACTCAGAAGGACTCGGTTTCAAATTGTCCACTCAGTTTCAAATTGTCCACTCAGTTTCAAATTGTCCACTCAGTTTCAAATTGTCCACTCAGTTTCAAATTGTCCACTCAGTTTCAAATTGTCCACTCAGTTTCATATTGTCCACTCAGCTTCAAATTGTCCACTCAGCTTCAAATTGTCCACTCAGTTTCAAATTGTCCACTCAGTTTCGAATTGTCCACTCAGTTTCGAATTGTCCACTCAGTTTCAAATTGTCCACTCAGTTTCAAATTGTCCACTCAGTTTCAAATTGTCCACTCAGTTTCAAATTGTCCACTCTGTTTCAAATTGTCCACTCTGTTTCAAATTGTCCACTCAGTTTCAAATTGTCCACTCAGTTTCAAATTGTCCACTCAGTTTCAAATTGTCCACTCAGTTCCAAATTGTCCACTCAGTTTCAAATTGTCCACTCAGCTTCAAATTGTCCACTCAGCTTCAAATTGTCCACTCAGTTTCAAATTGTCCACTCAGTTTCAAATTGTCCACTCAGTTTCAAATTGTCCACTCAGTTTCAAATTGTCCACTCAGTTTCAAATTGTCCACTCAGTTTCAAATTGTCCACTCAGTTTCAAATTGTCCACTCAGTTTCAAATTGTCTCTCAGTTTCAAATTGTCCACTAAGTTTGTCCACTCAGTTTCAAATTGTCCACTCAGTTTCAAATTATCCACTCAGTTTCAAATTGTCCACTAAGTTTCAAATAGTTTCCTCAAACGTTTCCATGATGTGAAAATGGTGAAATAGTCCAAGATAATTATCTCGAAGTTAAACCCAAAAAATGTTGCAAACTGCTCACTGACTAAAATGACCTGCAATACATAAATCTCAAATGTTAGAGGGCCTGATGTTTCGATCCAAGCAGTAGCAGGACCTTTCTCAAAGGCAAAGTCGTAGTCTTTGACTTTGCCTTTGAGAAAGTTCGAAAATTTGTTAGTAAGAGAAGAGAGGCATCAAATCTCCACTTAACCGAGATGTCCGGATATCCGCGGATGTTTTGATCACAAAGAGAGCACCATGTATTTTATTTATTCTGCCTAACCTCCGCAAACTCCACGATGTATTCGTTTCACCGGAGTGACCGGACACCGTTGTGCAACGCGTGGGGAAGAGAGCGCTCGGCCCACGGGTGACCGTCTCCAGAGACACGGCGAGATAATTTCTTCCCGGAGAGGCCAAATAATTCACCGTTTTCTCGCGGTTTGTGTGGGATTTAAGAGGATATGCGGCTAGGAATCGAATCCGGAAATGCACAAACAATGCGGGGTCCTACTCCTTCTAGCTCCTACCGGACTTTACATACATTAAGGGAAGGGATAGCTTTCTGTGCAGTGCATTGCATTCTTAAAATCAGGAAATAGATAGGCCCTAATATTCTAATTCTGCATCTCCTCGGCGAATTGAGTCAGATGCATTGCTTCACCACTAACCCACGCCTCTTCCCAGAAATGTGATACAAAATGCAATACAATAAGGGCAAACAAGACAAGCTAAACCGATTGAGTACAGCATTGTGATCGAGTCGTATAATTATATAACACCGAGTGCACCCCGCATACATGCATTTCCAAGTTCACATAACCCTACAACGGAAAGGGAGACTTGACTGGGAGCTGGGACATTTTGAACAATATTTAGGATTTACAAAAAGTAGCAGAGAGAATTTTGACTGAGTTTTCGTGTCATTTTGGGTAGGTACTCCTTGTCCTTCCTACATCCCCTACGCGAGGGATGCTGTGACAAAATCACCATTTACCATATCACCTATTCCGCCACTAAATGCTACTTGTCTAGGTATTTTTCAGACGACTCTCTGGTTCGACCAGGGGGATTGGTATGGCTAGGCTAGTATAGGCCTATGTTATGTATAGTGCTTACAAAACAAAATTGCAAACTACTTTTTATTATTATTATTATTATTATTATTACTGGTTTATTTATCATTCCTTCGCCGCCAGCGGCAGAATTGCGGAATATTTACATAAAAAGATACAAATACAGAATAGGAAAATGTAAGACTTAATCCAATAGCTTAAAAACGGTAGCCCTTTGTTAAAATGCAGGAATGAACAAATAAATTTACATGATTGGAGAAGTATAATAATAATAAAAATAAGATTGAGACTTTTTATGGATAACGATATTGCACAATGCGTCAACGCAACATTTGCACCGTGCAAAGTTTGCAGACCTCCCAATCCCATTGAATATAAGTAAACATTGTATCGTATAGCAATCAACCAAGTATTATTAAGGACTCCTTATGAATATGACCCTGCCACTTTCGGGACACCCATGGAAGACGACTGGCCACACATGATAATAACTTAATAAGCATTCCCATTCCTAGAAAATAATATTCCCCCATCTGGGAAACTGGGCCACGGCACAGGGACTTCCACCGGCATTGGCACGGGAGAAATACTGGGTCAGTTCCACCCTCGGTGCCCTTTGAGCCACGCTGGTCGTCACGCGGTCGAAACGGTGACCTAGATGCGGGCACGGAGCGGTCCGACCGAAAGCCGAAACAGGCGCGGGTTGCGCCACTTGACCGACGACCTTGCCAAGGTCATCCCACCCCACCGAGTTCTTGATGGCCGTTGACCTCTGGGTCAGAGGGCAAAGCCGTCCGGCGCGACACATGCCCCGTGTATACGAGTCGACGGAGGTCGAAGATTTGAAGTACGATCGAGCTAAGGTCCGATTCTCGATCGACACCCGTAATGAGCCGTGTATTCGGCATACCATTAATGTTTAAACGCCGTCTCTGTTTAAGCCCAACATCATAGAAGTATGTCTAGCCACCTGACTGACCACCTCTTACAGTATGTAATCAAAAATACGAAAAGGTCATTTTACTTCTTTTATAGTCGATTCAATTCGTCTTCATTTTTTCAAGTTCCATCGTTTCGTCACTAAACTCCTTTTCTACGACGCAGATGTTGATTTGCTTTTCGGGGGAGGGAAGGAGGGGGCCGCTGGATCCCGCTGGATCGCACCGCTGTGTCAATCTTTCAATTTTTAATCACTCCTTGGCGTGCAGTAGATGAAAGAAAATCGGGTCTGAAAACCGGCCAAAGGCCACGAGTGCATACATTAACTACAAGGCTCCCCCCTGCAATTTCCGGAGGGGCAACATACACACGTAGTTTAATAGAGTGCCCCCATTGTCTGATTTGACCATTTAGACCAAGGCCGTTTCAATTCAAACTACTCGCCCACCGCTGGGCATTTTTCCTATCCCCTAAAAAAAACAAATCGGGCAAAACTTTTTTGTTTTCTTCAAGGCAACGACTGATGACTGCCCTCTACTCGTGGGTCGTCGGACGACGAACTATCTGGTTTCCGAAAAGAGGCCAGGCAAACAAAAGTGGAAAAACACAGCAAAAACAACAAAAGCTATTATAGGCACAATATGATAAAAGCGCTAAGTCAATATCTCGATATCTGAGAATTCACGAATATTTTCGGCTAAGGTCAACAAAACAATGCTCTGAAAAAACCAACAACAGTCATTTCCTTCAATAATAAATAGACTACTAACAAAAAGTACCCCCGGGTAAAAAATTAACACACCAAAAAAAAGTCTAAAACTCTAGGCCTGGCATAAGAATTAAGATTGAAAATTAAATATTGGTGTTCATGAGTTCATCTCCTGGCCTTTACTCTTTAGGGCCTATAGCGAAATACCAATTTCGTCTTGCACGGCCTATATTTCGTAATTTCCCATAGCGTTTTAGTTCTCGGTATAGATGCGTGTTTCCTTTCAATTTCTACACAATTTCAAACACGGCGTCAGTCGGTTTTATATCGTGTGCGGTGCTCAACTGAGTGTCCATTGTCTGGCTTGTCCACTACGTGACCTCTGACCTTGGCAGGTGTTGGCCTCCGCCTGACCAGGACGGAGTGACCCCTAAGCTCAGCAGGTGGCCTTTCACTCACCCGAAATTGGCGGGAATCACAATACCCCCCATCACATGCATGCGTTATGAATGCGGTACAAAATGGGCACACACGCAGGCACTATTATTTACCGTGCAGCACGACACGTGCGACCCGCCTCTCCCTCTACACGAAACGAAACGCACACACAGAATCGAAATTAGATCGCAGACTCGTTGTGTCGTTAACGACCAATCAAGAGGCCCACAGTGGAGAATGCATTGGCTCTGCTCTTTCTATAAATATAATATTAAAAATAATAGCCCCACCACGAAAATAAGACCCCGACTTCGTCTCGCCATGGTCTCCCGTCCCACAAAACCTATCAATAAGGGGATTGTGGTTTATCGCTGAGATTGAAGGTTCGTGGTCCTATAATTATACTCCTATGGTCCTATTAAGTGCAGAAGTAATCACCTACAAACCGTGGTCAAAACTCAAAAGCCTGTCAATTCACTGTGGATATTATCACAGGCGAGAGAAACGAAAGCGAACGCCAAGCCCCAGCCCATACTCTCATTTCGTATAAAAATGAGTGGGACCGGGAACCAGTTTTTTTTACAGGGTCGCCTGGTTCCCACAACGCACGCACGAACGAACGCACGCTGGTCGGTTAACCCCGGGCCTTTTCAATCCGCCAAGCGCAGCGTTAAATTAAGTATTAAACATTTCCGGCTCAGGGCTGAACGTGTACACGCACTGAACGACCGCCGGTGCTACATCGATTGGTAACCCACACTACGCTGCACAGGCGCCGACTAACAGAAGCGCCAACACTCAGAAGGAAAAAAAAAACCAAACCCATCTCGAAGGTATAGCCTAGGGGGATGCATGAGATATATGGTTATGACCTTCTGACCTTGGGTGGGAGATTGGCGGATGTGAGGGGCATTCTGGGTCACGCATTACACAATGTGGATCGTAGCACTGAGCAAGAAAAACCAGGTCCCATCAGCTCCACAAGACAAGTCATGCAAAAAGACTAATCGGAAAAGAACACAGAAGGTCGATCTGCTACGAGCGCAATGTTTTGTTGCCAGGTTGGGCAAGAGAGAGAGAGAGAGAGAGATACAGAGGGCTTTACCTTGACCTGCAATTGGTGAACTCCCACGCTGGGCGCGTTTTGGCGGTGAAAACCGAGATTTGGTTTCAACCCCGAGAGTGACAACCCCTCTCTGAGCCAAATCTTGTGGACACGTTCCCATCACAGTTTTAGTTAAGTTCAGGTTACATCATGGTTGATGTACAGATGTACATGTAAGTGCAGTGCGTGCACACATTTTCACGGCACCAAACCAGAACAGAACCAAACGAGCCAGCTTTGGCTGAAAACCGCCGAAAAGCAACCACTGTGCACTGTGCAGCTGCGATTCTGTGAATCAAATTCAAATGCATGGCCACTCAGTGAACCCCGAGAGTGACAGCTATGGCCGCCACCACGTGTGGTCATAAAAGGGGAAAACAAGAAACATGAATCGGTGTATGGACCAAAAAAGTTCATACCTTCGACCACATGTCAACATAATGTCTTGTGGAAACTTTTGCGGTCAGAACTTTTTTTAGGGGGTGGTGAATATAATATAAACCATATTAGTAAACTACACAGACAGAAAAGTCGTTGACCTTGGTCGCTAAATTAACAGTAGGAAAAAAAGATGGCTTTTCATTAATAAAAGTGACCACTTTAGCATGATTTGAGGGTTCGATGACCCAGGCCAACAACAATTCTCGATTAAGAGACACAAACTGTTCGATTCTTTGAAAAAAAGGTCCAGCTTCGAATCGAAACGTTAGGCCTTAGTTCTACAGTTTTGAGAAAACATCAGCAACATAAAGAGCGACAACGACGACGACAACGACGACGACAACGACGACACATCACTGACATTGGAGCAGCGGGCCTTTGAAGGAGCAGGTGTTTTTGGTCCCGGCCTTAAATGTGGAATACACTGTTTAACTGTAAGAGCCAGAGGACACCACACGAATGCATGCAGAATGGGGGAAATGACTGCAGTTATATGGGACTCGCCTTAGATAGTCGAGGAATTTTTCAGTGGCATTTCCCCCCCCAAAAATGGTCACCCAAATCAAACCAATGGGGATTTATTTTTGAAATAAATGGACGACAGCAGTGAGGAATGCTTATTGGCAGACTTCAGTCAATCTTTGGTTAAATAAAAACACAAACAACGGGAGTCATCGACCTTAAGATCGTTGACCTCAGCCGAACTTTGGTAAAACAGAGTTGAGATTTGGTAAGCGAGTGAAAAGGACAAGCCTATTTAAAAAAAAAATTATTACGAAGTTCGCATATCTTGGAACGCTGAGATTTAGCAGTTTGTCCGTCATTGTTGGCACGAAATAAACGGTCCGTGTTGATGTAAGACATTCCCGCCTTTCAGTGTCTCGGTTATCAAATGAACATGAACTGGGATTCTGGCACACAGTGTATATGTACCCGAGGGGAACGGACAACTACGACACGCCCATGCACTCAAGCACAAGATTTGGATCTCAGCCCACAAGAAAAACTGTACGTGAGTTACCTCAGTTGTTATTTAGGAGTAGCGATCCTCCGTGATCTGAATTATACTGTGCTTATCATCCAAAACCATAACCTCTTGTCACAATAATGATTCAATTGCAATTCTGTTCTACTACTGTATACTACATTCGCAATTCATTATCTCTCACATCATGCAATTGCTAAAATAAATTGTTATTGGTACGGTATTTCAGCAGTGAACCATTTCTCACTCAATTCATTGGAATTTGGACTCGAGTCAAGAATAGCCACAAAGCGACAGCATGACAAGGGGTAAAGGTAAGCCGCATTGAATCAAGACTTTCGTAGTCCCATTATTGCGTGTTCTTTGATTCAATACCGTTCCAGTCACGTACCTGCCATGCTGAGTTTTAGCCTCCACTCAAGGCTAAAATAACCGTAGATTTTCACTAGGAGGGAGACAGCGACTCGGAGAGCGCGGAATTGACGTGAATTTCAGAATCTCGAGTCTGCATTTGAAGCAAGCACCTCGTCCAGGTTGCGTAGTGTATATAATGGAGACACCCTGGCAGAGGTTGCGGCTTAGTTCGCTGGCCACATCTTATGGCACAACGTCCGAAATACTACGCACCTGAACGGCTGCCAAGAAAGATGGCGTCACGGGAAAAACATGTCGTAGTCTTTGCTTCGAGCAGCGATTACCATGCCCCGGCCACGGCTGCTTGCATTTCGCCATGATCTCACTCGCTCACTGGATTTCTGTGGGTGGCTCGAAAACTGAGCTTCGTCGAAGTAGTCTGTATACGACTATACAGATAGAATTTAATGCAGTTCTTCTGCCGAACTTTTCGCTCTTAAAATGCCACGCCATACATTCTTTCATCAACTGCGTAGTGCCGGCGTCTGGAGATTAGACCAACTGGTCATTTCCTTCAAGGCCAAATAGACTGGTGCCCGCGTTCAGGTTGTGCATGTAATGTGCATGCTAAAAAAATGTGCTGTCTATTTACATGTACATTGTACATGTACGTGTTGAGTTGTATTACTAGCATCCAAGGACAGCTTTGGCAAAATATTTCCCGATCTTACGAAGGACCGAACACGCTTGAAAGAAGCCACGACTAATAACGAGATAGCAATTAGCATGTTTGCTGGTGTTTGTGGCTTCGTGTTTGTTTTAGCTCGTTTGTAAAGTTGACTGAACTTGGTATTCCTCCATGGTCTGATCATAGAGCAGGTCTGATGTTTGACAATGGAGCTATAGCTCCATGGTTTGACCATGGAGGAAGGTCAGGGCCACTTCAGAGCGTTGTACCTGTAGTCTTCGATTCAGACTGGCTACTAATGATTACACCCCATCAAGCTATACTTCGGGGCCTTCCTCCTAGGAGTTCCTTCAACCATCATATGCCTCAACAGTCAACACACACTTGCTCAGCATTACAAAAATCAATCCTCAGTGAAAACAGCGACGTTTATTGCACTGGACCGGTATCGGATTGTTTGTAGTTCCGCATAAACAAATGGGATTTGTTCTTAGGGGCTGTGGGCAAACTGATATGGTTCAGCAGAGCTTTCAGGGGCTTGTTGGGCAAATGCGTTGGGCCATCGTCCATCCTAGATCACACAGCGGGGGCGTGGGCGCTTCTGTTTGTGAAGGTCCCCCGTGTTGGCGAATCGGATCAGCGGAGTTACATAACCACTTCCGAAGCCATGGGGGCCGGGTCCTTCGCACGGTAGCCTTGGGACAAAGCGAGGCCTTCGCCCGTGCATGCACGCTCGCCCAAGACCAGCGGTCCACGAGGCCACGACTCGATCCCACCCTCTCCACGATCCCGCCATAGAGCAAGGTTGCTCTGTGATCCCACCAAGGAGGTTTCCAGGCCTCCTTGTTCCCCCTTACTCAGACCATGGAGCTATAGCTCCATGCTCAGACCTTTTTATAGCTCCATGCTCAGACGAGGTACCTCCTTACTCAGACCATGGAGCTAGCTCCATGCTCAGACCATGGAGGACTGCACGTACATGCACAGTCAATTACATGAAAGGTGTAAACATGTATTGTACATGTATACATGCAGTACAAAGGAGAGGGAAGTTTCGCCATCTGCCGACGGCCGCACGATGGAAACAGATGACCCATTATTTTCAAATGGCCGTTTTGGTAATGCAAGGGCAACAATTTGACCACCGCGTATCAATCATTGGTAACACTATAATTATTGTGATATACAAAAATGTTGCAAACTGCTTACTGACTAAAAATACCAAAATGTAAATCTTAAAATTTAGTGGGCCTGACGTTTCGATCCTAGCAGGACCTTTCTCAAAGGCAGAGACCTTTCTCTCTGCCTTTGAGAAAGGTCCTGCTAGGATCGAAACGTCAGGCCCACTAAATTTTAGACTATAATTATTGGTTCATAAAATTAAAAGCCCAAATGTAGAATGGTGTTCAGAATCAACCGCAAGCTCCCTCCATTTCCGATCAAAATCAATATCATGTGATGGACAAATGAGTTTACAAATACCCGACGTTTACCCAGGGCAATGGCTTCTTCGGTAAAATAGGCCTACGACTGCCAAATTCCATGTCATGTTTATCTCTTCCTGACCTTCAGTACCGGTATACACCTGCGCTCCATTTAAATGGAGAATTCTTTCGGGGCTGGTAACCCGATGGCTTAGCGTGCTTCAATTATAGTGCTTTCATGCGTATTTTAATAATAATAGCCTGTGTGTAGGACGCACCGCGTGACACGGCTACCACTATTATACCAGCCACAATTCCGCGTAGGGACTATAGGGACTGACGCGTTTAACTGGTACCCGGATGCTGGTTGATAAGTGTGCACGGAGACGTGTTGCTAGAGCAATATCATTCCGCCCAAACATAACTTATGGAACTAGTTCATTTCGGTGTCCTCACTGTCCTGGCTCTTTGCAAACTGAGCATTGGCACAATTCCAATCAACGAAAGCTAACAGTCATAGTTTGTTATCATGAAATAGCTTTGAAGTAGGTTAACGGCTATGTACACATCAGCCCCAGGTGCCTATTGTGATTGAAGTCTTCTATCTTAAGTCGGTGAAGCTCCCCCAAGTGAAGTAACAACTAACAACTTTATAATGTTCTTGGCCAAAACGAAAGGAGCAGATTTGAGACTTCTTTCCGCTGGAACAGGGATGTTACGAAAGGTTTGCCTCTGATGAAATGACGCACACGAACTGTGGCAGAAACACTTCGAGAGAGCGTGGAACTTGGGAAAGTTCGTTATATTCTTATTGTACCGTTGACCCTCAACACGGCAATGGAGGGGCTGACTGGTTGGGGTTCGCACCTGTCGATGTCATGGCTAGTTCCCTCGAGTCGTCCGCTCGCTGACCGGTGGTTCAAAACCCACTCGGGCGACACTTCCAACCCTCGGGTTGCTCAACTACGAGACCACTATTTCACATCATACCATATAGCTAAGGGTTGCAGACGATCGGTATATATAAGCAGACAGCGAGATGAGGCCAGGCCTCCAGGGCACATAAACATCATGGAGATGTACGACCAGCACAGGGAATCATGATTGAACCTGTTTCCTTCATCCATCAGTCCGCGATTTAAGTTCCGCACTTGGGGGGATCATCACTTGTGGTCGACAACATGACTCCATTATACCCTTGGAAGCCTTTACGTTACGGGTAAAGTTCTAAATTTCGAAGTTGAACGCAGTCTCACACGAAACTCAGTTACCAGGCATGTTTTGGGGAAGACCATTGGAAGACAGCAATATCAGATCTCTGGAAGGGCAATCCACATAGAACGTAAATCTTTCATGTTCAACGTCGCTAAAGATTCAGAACAAAATGACTACAACTTCGGCGTGGTCATTCCGTCATCAAAATGACCAATTGCTTCAGTTCAGAAATAGCAACTTTAAAAAGCCACAAAAAGCAGGCTAACGCTCCGATTTGACTGACACAATTCTGGCAGAATACCGAACAGAGAACTATAGGCGAAGGAATTACGAGTATACTTTGGGGCGCTGAATTTTAGATTCTTGGTATCATCTGAAGACTCACAACGGTTTGTCACTTTGCATGCTGGAATCACCATGTGGACACTTTGCGGAAATACCATGAAAGTCATCTTTTTCCAGGAGTGGGGCTCTGAAAAGGAGCCGGTAATTCAACTTTTCGGACAGTGTTTGTACTCACTGTACTGTGTAGTGTGTATAGTGTTTAATACTCTGCAAGATCTACCCGTCCCTCCCATACTCCAAAAGTCACTTACGAAAAAGGAGCTATACAGAATGCAACAGCAGTTCAAATACTACAGGTGGTATTTGGAATTTCCCTTGAAGAAACCATGGAGGAAGAAACAGTCCTGGGATTGAGGGCAGCATTTACCAATGGGAAGGCAAAAGACCTCTCGGACAAGTCATAGTTAGATTCAGATAAGAATTCTGGTATACCCATGCATTTGAAAGCATTCGCGCCCACAAAGGGCGCTCGCAAAACTTGCAGTAATCTACAAATGGGATGTGCTCCGATGCATGGAGCTGCCTTCGACCATGGAGCCATGCTTCGATCGATACGAAGGGGTTTTATTTTCCTGTCAATCGATGTCGATTTCTTAACTCTCTAAGAGGATCGGACTCGGAGAGGTAAGCGGAGCTCGCACGTGGTAATAACTCATTAGTAACGCGCTCATTAAAAACAATCTACTCACTGGAGACCGATGAGGAAGAAGTTGGTCAAGTCTTGGTTGAAACATGGTTGAAAGACACTCCAAAATCGTTTCGGCAAGCGAAGCAGACTTGTCTGACTTGTTTTGGTTTTGTTTCGAGACTGCTTTTACAGGATACAAGGCATATAGGATTAGGTTGCACGAGAACGAGCTTGTCCGAGACCAACTGGTCCCACATTATATCAGCTCGGTGTGGCAAGAGAGGGAGAAATAAGCGTGCAGGCGGATGGCTTGCTGTGCAGTGTACGCGATCATGATCCCATAGACCCGGTGGGGACCGCCAAGATAAAAGAAAAACCACACTACCAGTACCGCTACCACCACCAACATCACCACCACCAAACTTATCGGAAGGCCCCTTGTATCGCGCCGTGCATAATGAGGTCAAGTTTGACCATAAGGTCGCGACCCGGCAATGAGCAACAACAAGATACGCGTAATTTTCATCTGGCCATACTTCGGCGTGTGTTCATTTCGCTTCTGCTGAGTCGGGGGAGAGGAGGGAGTGGGTGGGGGACAACTGGTCGAGCGCTCTCTGTGCGGTGAAATCAAACCGGAGAAGGCCACAGTTACCACTACCAGGTTTTTTTTTGTAACACTAGGACTGCCCAGTGTGGACTTTCAACAGCCCCATCTTGTTCGTCCATTTTTCGTTTTCTCAAACGCTGCATATAGACCGCCTCATTGCACAAGTAGCTATAGGATCCCGAACACAGGCCAACATAAAAGGGTCCACTATTTGTTGTGCGGTCCTTTTAGGATAGAGAAAGAAGGGGGGAGAGGGAGAGAGATAGGGGAGAGAGAGAGAGAAGTGAGAGAGAGAAAGAGAGACAGAGACAGAGAGAGGGAGAAAGAGAGAGAGAGAGAGAGAGAAAGAGAGAAAGAGAGGAGAGAGAGAAAGACAGACTGACAGCGGAGAGAGAGAGAGAGAGAGAGAGAGAGAGGGGGGAGGGGTGGGAGAGGAAAAAAGAGCGGGAACGAGTGGTCTCGCAATTATACGGTAACAATCTGTGCTCTATGGTCAGACAATAACTGCGTGCACGAAATGGCTCGCAAATTCGACTTGGTCAGTCCGCCATTAAACTGCCCAGTGGTGAATACAGAAATGGTCACAATAACAAATCCATGTAAACCCTCCTCCATGAACGGAGATCACCACATCGTGCGACTTTCTGCAGTGTTGCAATAGTCCAGCGAGTGATAATTGATTACAACAAGGTCTACAATCATCTAAAGTATGCACTTAAACAAAATAAACGGTTCCCCTAACACTTGCTTTCCTATATATATCCAGAGAATTGAAGAAATCTGCCTTTGTGAAACGCCCTGCTAAGATCGAAACGTCAAGCTCTCTACAGTTTTTAGAAATCCTAAAAAATCAGGAGGCTGTAATTAGCTACGGTTCATCGAGTGAGTGGCTTCTGTTGCTTTCAGAGAAAAAACATAAATCTCCTGTGTTTATTTTATTCAGAGTATCCAAAAAAGGTCAAATACCTTTCGGAGAGTCGTGCCCAATAAATCGAAGTTACATGGATTTCGAGGCCACGTAGTGAAACAAATCTTGGCAGAGGTTTGGCCGACAAGTTGCTCGCCAGGAGTCTGTCAGTTTACAGACCGCACTGAATCCTGCCCACTTTTGGCAGGCTCGGTTAAAAATCAGACAACTGTACACTGCACCGCCAGAATTTCCCACCGTAGAGAAAATGGCGGAGCAAGATTCACCAGAGGCAGATCTACTCCGACGACATGCTGTTTTAGCAACATACTAAAAGGATTTCCCAACAAGTTTCATGAACCCGATTGTGGCACTTTTTTTAATCTAAATATCAGAAGCTATATTGCAAGTGAATGTGCATAGCTTTCACTTGCATAACATTTCAGATCTGAAATCTGAATGCACGGGTATTAAGCTGAATTTCATTATGAATCGTTGCTAGTTTGCCACCTTCCCATAATACACACTTCAATTCCAAATGTTCTCGTCTTGGGTCTTGATAAGAGAATTCAAGAACTGGACAATGATCATTCCACGGCCATGCCTATCTGTAGCAAGCAATTAAACCTTCTTTTAGGTATAATAATAAAACATGGAAACCATTACGTAGCCTATACCACTACTCAACTTCGATTAACAAGGTCGAATCTTTTCAAAGGTATACTTTCAATGAGTTTAGGGACTTTTGTGGCCTTTCTTTTTCGATATCGCGGTCGAATTTCATCAAATGGTTTTGAGAATCATGCCAATTCTTCAGCAGCGCAACCCGTATCGTGCTTAATGCTCTACTTTGATTACCCCAATATTAAACAGAAATCTAACCTCGGTGATCAAAAATAGATTTTTCTCTTCACTTTCCCGACGTGACCATGCCCCCCGGTGTCCCCCATTATCATAACGACGTTGGCGGTAAGCTAACCGGCGCGGTAAAGCCACACCTCCACCCCGAGAACTGAATAGGAAACGAAATGACCCAGAACGCAAGCAGCGGGGACAACTGAAGCCCATCCATATCCCTTGGTCGCGATGGTTGGCCGGGGGACTTTCCATCGCACGGCTCTATGCTGCCGAAATGTCGTGGCGGGCCCAAAACTCCGAGAAACAGCAGCGAGCGAGCGCACCGTGAACATATCCGCCGTGGGAACCTTCACGAGCCCCCCCCCCTCCCAGTCCGCGCACGGTGCTGCCTCTCAATTAATGCCCCGGACTTTCAATAGAGAAAATCGACATCTGGGCAATCGACAGCCTCGTCCCGTTCTCACCTTTTCTCGGTTATTCTCTCGACATGTTGGAACTGTTTCTCCCACCTTTTATACTGATCAGCAATCGGCTTTAAATTCAGCAAAGTCAGGCCAAAATTCATGGTTCAAAAGACGAAAATCAAATAAACAAGGTATCGTGTTTCATTCATCATTTTCCTTGATACTTGGCACGCAACTCGATTGGCTTTTCTCCTCCAAAACTCTCTCGGTGTATACGGAGGGAATGACCACCAGCCCGAGTCATGCGGCACGAATGGTCAACGAATTTACACCATCGCCGTGTCCAACCCATCTGTTTTCCCAATCGCCCGTTTCGAGCGGGCCAGAACCTTGACCCCTCACCCCAGCGACAAATTTAACTTCATAACATCAATAAAAAAAGAAACCAAGTCCACAAAGAGCTCTGTCCAAATACCCTACCAAAAGGAGGCCAGCTTTTCTTTCGATCCAGTGCATTCCGCAGCATTCAGAAAACATCCGAAAAGGGGTTGGAACAAACAACTTCAACAGCGTTCCTACAACTCCCCGAACCAAGGCGACTGTAGCACTGAGGCTGCATTTCAAACGACTTTGTTTGGGGGTGTTGTGGCCCAGGCTAAACTGCATTTTTAAACCAGGGATTTCAAACTGTTATCGGTTGTGCTAAAGCAAACATGGAGTCATTTCATAGAAATACGTTGGTTCTTGATCTTGAGTCCAATTTACAATTTTTGGGGCTGTTTCAAATTACTCATAAAACGGACATAATCAATGGGTTTTGATCACAACAATAGCCAGATACATTTCGTTTTCATCCTCTTTTTAAGCGTTTTGCCATGGTCCATGGTTTTACAGCAAGGCTTCGAGCAGATCGACTCCTGCAGTCCGGCCTTTGCCCAAATCGCTGGTCGAGCTCGGGGGAGGCTGCATGCACGCATGCAGAATACACGTGGTGAGCGTGATGTCGACTACAGGGACGCACTATTATAATGCATCACATGACAAGGGGTATAGAAAAGAGCGCCGCGCACGCATTGTATTGCAGCCACTTATGGTAATCCATTGGCCACAACGGTCAAACCATTTTGCTCCAAGTGCTCAACATGGAGCCAAAAGCGGCCACACTTAACAGAGTGGCCTTGACCACTGCCGGTAAGGGAAGGGTCACTTTGGGTTCGGACACGCGGTCAGATTTTTTTTCGTGACTGCTAAAAGCCTGTCCGTGACTGATAAGACGGTGGAGCGTGCAGCTCGGTATGATCTTACTTCCTGCGTTTGGAGTGTTCGTCGACATTCAACATTGCCATAAAGCTTGGTTGGGCGTCCGTGCTGCGTAATGGCGGTGGGAGGGTATTCGTATACTAGAAACGAAACAATTCTGTTCTGATGGTCAGTGGGTTGTGACGTTGAGGGTGGTGGGGTTTTGCCATTGTTGGTGGTGGGCTTCATGTGTTTGAGGGGCCCTGAGAACGAGGCAATGTTCGGGTCATACGTTTGGCACGGCGTGCAGGAAAGCGAGGCGAGGCGAGGCAATGCGTTCGGCCGTGCGGACGCCGCGTGTGTCCCCACGACCGACCACGCCTGTGCTCGGTGGGGCTGGTCGGTGCACGGAGAGCCCCTAAAACTCGACTCAACCCCCTCCGGTGTACACAATGTACAGTACAGTAGGATATGTCCGTCCGTCCATCCATAGAGGTCCATCCATCCTTAGCTTAGATCATCCATTACAACACGTAGCAAAACGAAAACATCGGCCACGACAGACCACAAAACGCACGACTCCCCCTTCAGACCCGCACCCCGCCGAAACGGGGAAGTTTTCAATACAACAAGACATTCTTGGAGAAATCAAAGACGGTAACCAACGTGTTATTATTGCAGCCGCGTGGTCCTCCATGGGGTTATCAACTTATCACCGATACCTGTAACTCCAGCAAGAGGGTTCGGCATGAGTTACGATACACACGTCGCCCCTGACCCAGATTCGGGTGACCAAGAGCAGCCACTTTTTTTGGGTGCAAGTATTTCGGCCAGAAATGAAACAAAAAAAAGGGGTAAAGAAATCGGTTTATCACCAAACTAAAAAAAAAGTGGACCCTCTCTCTGTATACCAGAAAGAACATTCCTAGTTTAGGAGTGTGGGGCAATAATTATAGAAGTGAATCGACAATGCAAGTATCAACTATTTATTCAAACATTGCGAAGTCGAGCAACTCAAAACACAATTCATGGATTGATGGAGGCGGTTTCCAACTGTGATATTCGTCGCATTGAAACTCACGAGGCGGATTTGAGCGTAACCACAAAATATTCGGTGCCAATCCCCAACGAGTGGGGTTAGGCCTTAGCTTTCTATTTTTAGACCCTCACCACCCCCCAACCCCTTCCAAAAAAGATCCACATCTTCATCTCCACGGCGTGGTGAAAATATCAGATCGGTTTGACCGTGGCTTGGCGCATGCAGGCAGGGGGACGGTTGAGAGTTGACCCCGTTGCGGTTCTTTAACGAGCCCTCCACCGCGAAATAAAGAGCGGCCATTCTGTGGTGGATCTGTATGTGGGGAGGAACCACTGGGGCCCTCTCTCCCCCACGAAACCTACCGCAAACGGGCCACACCGTTGCCCCCTTGCTATTGGGATAGCGAAGATAGCCCTCGCGCGGTGGCCTCCCAGTCCGATTGAGAAACAACGGACAGCCATCCCGCCCTTCGCCTACACAGCACAGGGGTCCCGGGGTATCGGGAGCGTATAAACAGCACCCGCAAGGGTTTGTTTGGTGTCATTCCGATACGGAATTGGGGAGCGGAAAGTGGTTTTTTGTTGTTGTTGGTGGGCAACCTTACCTGCACTGGAAGCCATGCCGCCCTGATGTCAGCTAATATCCGTGGGTCTGTTCTGGGCGCACTTTCCCCTCGCGTTCCGCTGCCAGTTGCGCACCGCGTACACCCTCCGTAACGACAGTCCTCGCCCTTCGCCACTCTCCAAACCAGCTGGGCCGTTAGGTCGGGAAGTTTGCTTAGCAGACAGCCCCCAAGAGAAGGCCCGACTTGTCCCCTCCCCCTGCTGCTGCACCCACGGGCCCGTTCGGATCGGCCGTTTACCTCCACCCCGATTCCTTCGCCCGATGCACACACAACCCCCCAAAACAAACCGAATCCCCCTCGTGCATGCAGCGCTAGCTCGGGATCGTGAGCCTCGAACACTTCCGACTACGTGACCGCCTGTGCGAGTTTGTAGTAAAAGGGAGGAGAGCCCAGCTGACGTGCACACACTCTCTTTACACGCACGCACCCACGCACGCACTGCAAGCGCGGTTTTCAATAATAAAAGTTCATACGCAAATTCGGCAGCATTCTTTCTGGGGGGCCCCCCAATTGTAACACGTGACGATGGTTCAATATCTGCGCTGAGCGGGACCCATGTGTGGGTGCGTGCGTTTGTGTACATTCCACTTCCACTTGATCATTGTGCTGTGGCGCGCTTTACTGAGCATTATTCTCATGCGAGTCACACAAAGGTTTTTTTTTTTTGGTTTTGGAGGAGAAGAGAGAGGGAGAGAGGGAGGGGAGTGGAGGGGGCAAACTCCGTGCCCTTGCCACTACACAATGCTTAAGACCTCAGTTCCGGTCAAGACGCGGAGGTCACCGAGCCGACCGGCGCAATGGACAAAGCGTTGCTGGCCAGGCTGCCCTCCGTCCACCCCCAACCATTCACGAAAAAAAAGAAAAATTCCACACGCAATCTCATGAATATTTCCGATGAAGTTGTGGGCAAACCTGACCCCTCTTCGGTATAATTCTTTTAGGCCGAGTGCACACAAAAGTCCTTGTTTTCATCCGTTGGGCAGTGTGGGTTTTTTTCTTCATAGCGCGCCTACCATTGATTGATGTCGGACAGTCTCCAGGTTTTCGTCGTAGCGTGCACGGTACGTTCATCCATGGAGGAATTCCTCCATGGTTTCCCCATAGCAAATTATATCCAAATAAATTAATTAGACCACCTCACCACTATCTTGGCCCGACTGACCTCGCTCGTAAACCTCACCAGGCAGGAAATAATGCTCATCTTCTCCTCAAGATGTTTTGTTTTTGTCTTTGGGGAGGGATTCGATCTCCATATTTTATCAGGTTTATTATTTTATCATTTTATCTTTGGTCGACGCAGTTGCTATGCCAACAGTTGTCATGGTGACGACCGTGTTCGGACATTATGCCCAAAATCGTTGGCCCATTTTCATTTTATCTTTCCAGGTCAGAGGTCACACGGAGGATGTTCAAACGACCTTTCAGGTCAGAGGCCACCCAGTAAGTACTAAAGTAGAGTGACAACCCCTCTAACAATATTTATCATGGGGGTCAAGGTCAAATAGGAGTATGCAGATCTAATAATTCCTTGAATGACAATTTGAACATTGTACTAGCTACCTATTTCTCACAATGAAAACACTATCTGAAAGTAGTGTGAAATACTTAAAAGTGATCATCCGAAATGTTCGTTACTGAGTTCTTGGAATAAGTGCCAATTGAATAAGTATGTCAGCTTGTGGTTGAGAATAATGATTCCAGTTCAACATTACAATTTGAAGAGTCCACAAACTCAAGAAGACTACAGATCTTCAAGAATAAAAAAAAATAGGTACATAGTACAGGGATTCCATCCTATAGCACTGGCAGTTGGCAGGGTCTTTCTCTCCAGCTCAAGGCAGAATGCCATTCCCAATCGGATTTTCGCAGTTATTCCTCGGAGCAATAACAGTGCATGGATTCCTTCTCTGCGTTTTTTCTTTTTCATTTCTGGAGGAAGTCTGAGTTGACAGCCCCCTGAATGACCTACTCTGCGGTCACGGTGAGCCTGGTCGCATTCCATAGCACCCTCGAGCACCAGCGAAAGGTTCAGCTCTTCCCGTGGGATGCGCTGCCCTCCTCGTACACCCCCCGAAATAAAAACCAAAAAAATCTTCAGCACCAGCGAGCCTAGGCCAGGGGGCCAGGGGGTAGGGGGCCTGGGAACCTCAGAAAACGGTCCGGCCTGGTAGATGCCTTTCAGTGTCAGAAGGGTGGTTTTTTTGGGGTGTCCGTCTCCACGTCTGCATTCCTGCTTCCGAGGTCTATTAACCTCGATTAAGGGCCGAGCACCCCCGAGCACGCCCGGACCATGTCAGGGTTACACAGTCCAACCCCTATACCTTCCCTCCCTCACTCCCTCCCCCCTCGAATCGCCCACAACCGAACTTTCAGCTGTTTACCCAGCCCTCGGTAGACCAAGGCCCGACCTTTGAACCCACACCGGTGACCTCTGACCTCCGCAAGGGCCGCAACGGTCCACAGCTGGTGCACCGTGAAGATCAGTGATTTGCAATCGCACTGTTTTCTTTTTTTTTTTTTTTTTTTTTAGAGGGGAGGGTGCAAACGAGTAAACACGACCTAATAATTCTTCCCTTATACTTTTTGTTTTGTCCTAGTCATTCTGCCTTAAGAAATAACCCAGCAAGGATTGAAAACGTCGAGCACTACATGGTAAAACCATGGTAAAACCAACATTATTAGAAACCAGCATTAGGTGTCTGATCATAGTGGTCATACCATGGAGGAATTCCTGCATGGTCACACCTCTACCTGGATAATGGCACACGGATTTGTTTCGGTAGAAATTGGGTCTGCGCGCAGTGCGCGGGGGTGCAGCGCGGTGGAATAGTATCAGATGGAACGTGGTCGGCTGAGCCGGCCAATGATTATCATACAATCGGATATTCCTGCCGATCGTCAGAAAGCCCTTTCGTTTATTTATTCCGGCCCGGGGACGAACTGACATCAAATCTGAGCGGAATGGTCGTATATGAAGGAGTCTTTCTTTCTCTCTGTCTTTCTTCTGTGACCATATTTTGGAGTTGTTTGTTTGGTGTGTGTATGGCGGGGTGTCCCTGAAGGCGGAGAAAAGAACTTACTTTCACTTTTCTTTTTGCGCGCCAAGTTTTCGTGATGAGCGATCGATCGACCGACGACTGGTTGCATATCGTGTAGACGCGTTATGTGTGGCTGCGACGCACGGCTGCCATCATTCATTTCCCACGAGCCATCGGGGTGCATTCATGAAACAGTCGCGCAGAAAACATTTCAAGAATGCGCGCGCACAATGGCCATTGAATTGGAACGCGGGTAAAAAACACAACAACCCGAAATAGCTTTCCGCCATTGCCCGTCGTAGCGTGACAATAAATTACTCGATATCGAAAGGCAGCTCAAACTACCTACCCCCTCAATCTGCCCTTTATCGAAAGTGTCTTCAATTATATTTAACGACTTCGAAGTGCGAAGCTGGAAATAAACAGATATTCGATTCGGATTTAAAAAAAAAAGTTGTTGCTGATCCGACTGTTCGGCCAGGGGTTGTCCCTCTTGGCCACATCCCAATAAGATATAAATATGTTTAATTGCAGCTTCCGTGGGAAGAACGTGGTTCCGTGGTTCATAACGTCTTCCTCTACCTTTCTCAAAGGCAGAGAGAAAGGTCCTGCTAGAGAAAGGTCCTGCTAGGATCGAAACGTCAGGCCCACTAAATTTTAAGATTTACGTTTTGGTAATTTTAGTCAGTAAGCAGTTTGCAACATTTTTGTATATCACCTTACGTCTTCCTCTACCGTTCAAATGAATGCGATTAAATCATAGCAGAGGATCGGAATTTGTTCTCAAAGTCTCCATTTTGGGGAGAAACGTATAGTATCCCACGACAGATGTTCTTGTTTTTGGTATCGTTTATCGACTTATTCAAGTTCCTATAATAAAATAATTGCCAGTTACATTTTGAAAGCAAGCATTCATGCAATTATGTGAACATACTTCACCAAGCCGTTGATGAAATTGCCCCACGCAATGTACGACTCGCAGATATATACCACACAAAAAATAATTACTGACTTCAATTACCAAAATAAAATAGCAAGTCTCCAAAATTTAGATGCGCCTGAGTTTTCGATCCTAGCAGGACCCCTCTCAGCGGCTATCTCAAAGGAAAGCTGCTGCGATCCCCCCTCTACGGTTGAATTTTCGTCATCAGATCGACCCAAAGTTGTCCCCTCAGCTCACTGTACGCCCCCACTGATCTTTCCTGCTCAGCTGACTAACAGAGGCTGCATTCCTTGCGCGGATTACGACCATGGCGAGTAACCGCACCATTGTGCGCCCTCAAAAGACTTGATGATGGTTCCACCCGCAGCACACCTTTTCTTTCAGGTCAAAGCGAAACCGTTTTTCACAGTCACGATGCTTGCAAATGCCTCGTGACTGAGTATTCTCTGACACGAGAAGAAACCCAGAAGCAGTCCAGTAGGGGTCCGAGGGTGGTCTGTGTCTGTGACATGACATAGCCCATCAACAGCTAACGAGGTACCACGAGTATGTGTTAACAAGAAGACAGCCATCGGAACAATTTCATAAGTCAAAAGAGTGTTCTATGACATGGAAATAGCCCCCAACAAACACCTTCTGCCCTAGAATGTTCTGTAACATCACACCAGCCACCAGAATAGTCCCATACAGATTACAGCCTTAGAGCAATCTCACTTGACCAGAGTCTATGACATGACAATAGCCCCAAATAGTCACCTACTGGCCTAGAATGTTCTGACATCACACCAGCCACCAGAATACAGTAGTCCCATACGGCCCTAGAGCAATCTCACTTGACCAGAGTCTATGACATGGAAATAGCCCCAAATAGTCACCTACTGGCCTAGAATGTTCTGACATCACACCAGCCACCAGAATACAGTAGTCCCATACGGCCCTAGAGCAATCTCACTTGACCAGAGTCTATGACATGGAAATAGTCCCAAACAGTCGCCTACTGCTCAGAATGTTCTGTGGCATCACACTAGCCACCAGTATACAGTAGTCCCATACGGCCCAGGAGGAATCTCACTTGACCAGAGTCTATGACATGGAAATAGCCCCAAACAGTCGTCTACTGCCCTAGAATGTTCTGTGGCATCACACCAGCCACCAGAACACAAGTCCCATACAGCCTTAGAGCAATCTCACTTGACCAGAGACTATGACATGGAAATAGCCCCTATAACAAAAACCTACTGCCCTAGAATGTTCTGTGACATCACACCAGCCACCAGAATACAGTAGTCCCATACGGCCCTAGAGCAATCTCACTTGACCAGAGTCTATGACATGGAAACAGCCCCAAACAGTCACCTACTGCCCTAGAATGTTCTGTGACATCACACCAGCCACCAGAATAGTTCCATACAGCCTTAGAGCAATCTCACTTGACCAGATACAGAGTCTATGACATGGAAATAGCCCCTAACAAACACCTTCTGCCCTAGAATGTTCTGTAACATCACACCAGCCACCAGAATAGTCCCATACAGATTACAGCCTTAGAGCAATCTCACTTGACCAGAGTCTATGACATGACAATAGCCCCAAATAGTCACCTACTGGCCTAGAATGTTCTGACATCACACCAGCCACCAGAATAGTTCCATACAGCCTTAGAGCAATCTCACTTGACCAGAGTCTATGACATGGAAATAGCCCCAAACAGTCACCTACTGTCCTAGAATGTTCTGACACCACACCAGCCACCAGAATACACAAGTCCCATACAGCCTTAGAGCAATCTCACTTGACCAGAGTCTATGACATGGAAATAGCCCCTATAACAAACATCTACTGCCCTAGAATGTTCTGTGACATCACACCAGCCACCAGAATACAGTAGTCCCATACGGCCCTAGAGCAATCTCACTTGACCAGAGTCTATGACATGGAAACAGCCCCAAACAGTCACCTACTGCCCTAGAATGTTCTGTGACATCACACCAGCCACCAGAATAGTTCCATACAGCCTTAGAGCAATCTCACTTGACCAGATACAGAGTCTATGACATGGAAATAGCCCCTAACAAACACTACTGCCCTAGAATGTTCTGTGACATCACACCAGCCACCAGAATAGTTCCATACAGCCTTAGAGCAATCTCACTTGACCAGAGTCTATGACATGGAAATAGCCCCAAACAGTCGCCTACTGCTCAGAATGTTCTGTGGCATCACACTAGCCACCAGTATACAGTAGTCCCATACGGCCCTAGAGGAATCTCACTTGACCAGAGTCTATGACATGGAAATAGCCCCAAACAGTCGTCTACTGCCCTAGAATGTTCTGTGACATCACACCAGCCACCAGAACACAAGTCCCATACAGCCTTAGAGCAATCTCACTTGACCAGAGTCTATGACATGGAAATAGCCCCAAACGGTCACCTACTGCCCTAGAATGTTCTGTGGCATCACACCAGCCACCAGAATAGTCCCATACGAGTCTAGAGCAATCTCACTTGACCAGAGTCTATGACATGGAAATAGCCCCAAACAGTCACCTACTGCCCTAGAATGTTCTGTGACATCACACCAGCCACCAGAATAGTTCCATACAGCCTTAGAGCAATCTCACTTGACCAGAGTCTATGACATGGAAATAGCCCCTAACAAACACCTACTGCCCTAGAATGTTCTGTGACATCACACCAGCCACCAGAATAGTTCCATACAGCCTTAGAGCAATCTCACTTGACCAGAGTCTATGACATGGAAATAGCCCCAAACAGTCACCTACTGCCCTAGAATGTTCTGTGACATCACACCAGCCACCATAATAGTCCCATACGGCTCTAGAGCAATCTCACTTGACCAGAGTCCATGACATGGAAATAGACCCGTTATTCTATCATTTCGTTAAAAAAAACCCGCGGCATCAGAAAACATACTCAACACTGGTAGTTGGTGAGGCAAGTCACCAGACAAGCTGGCTTCGAATTCATCAAACTCACCGTAACTCACGATCAATCGCAAGGTGGTGCGAGATGCACAGAAACCATTATGACCTATGAAAAGTCACGATGGGTTATCCATCGTAAGTTGGGTTACGATGGGTCGTAAGCCTTGGTGAAATCCACAGAATGATCAAGTTCAGTGAGTGGATCAGGCGGACCTGTCACACTAGTCGTTGACACGAGCAGAGTGTGGGTTTCACCACACAATACGGACATCTGTCCATCTTCATGTATATCTATGTCATTCTGGCTTCACCGCAACCCAAATCGAAGATTCGAAGTACATGTACAATACAACCTCAAGCTGTTGAGCAGCAAATAATTTACTTAATCTCACTTCAAAAAATCTCCCCAGCTCAATAAGTCAAGATAGTAAGGCCCTTTTTATGCAGCTAAATTACAATATCGTCACAATATGAACAAATACAAATCGTCCAAATGTTTCTTTCAGTGACATTGTCTTCATTGAGATTAGATTCTGATTAGATAAGATAACAAATGATTGCATATTGCCTATATCTATACACGAGTCTGATATCGGGTATTTCATTGGAATACACACACAGGTCGCTTAATACTTACATGTACCGTGTATATAGCACCAGCAGTTAGGAAGACTTCAACACAAATGCAGTGAAAAGTACAATTTTGTGAAGCTCGTCATGATATGAGAAGGGGAACTAGCCTCTTGATTTGTTTAAATATCTCATTAATTTGCATCAGAGGCACGTAAGGGGGCACATACATACCAAACATCATGATTTAGATCCTCTATTAGTATACTATTATTAATATTATTATTATAAATTTAACTAGCAATAGGCTATTTGTTGCCACATTTGACAACAAAACACAGTTGTGAGAATTGGAAACAAAAGAGTTGTGCATTATGTTGATTGATTGCCTCAACCTCAATTCGACAGATTCGAATCCAATCTACGACCTCAACCGCTCGGAAGTGGTTGAGACGCCTGCACTCGATCGAAAGCACGTGGTGGCGAGCTCGACTCCTACCCGAGCTGCTTACGGGCACTCAGAACAACGCATCGCACATAAAGAGTTTGCAGCATTTCAGGGAGGGAAAAACCTCTAAGAAATAACAAATAATAGAAAATTTATTAAAAAAAAGATATGTCTCATGTCGTAGGAAGCACTTGATTCCTGAGAGAGAACCATATCAACCACTGCAGTTTTATAACTTAGAAACTTTACATAATAAAAAGAGCCATAGGTAGTAAAACATAAAACACATCTTTCATATGTGACCCGGCACAGCATAATGAGGAATAACCCCACTTTTGAGATTTTGAGGTTTTCTAATGATGTGAAAGAGTATAGCATTAGCTTTCAAATGATATCAAAATATAATATCCTCTAATACTTAAAAAAGAAAATTGATTTGTAATAGAATTGTGAAGATACTTTCACTTCAGACATTGTTTACTCAAAAAGTGTTTTGGTGGGATATTCCTCATGTCGTTGTGCCGGGTCACATGTCCCTGAGGCCACCGTGTTTAACTCCTCGCTGACAATAACTACAAGTACACTTGAACTATTTCGGTGAGGCCGTTTTATAAATAATAAAGAATAAGCCTCTACTGATGTCCATGGGGACTCAACATCACAACATTGTCGAGTGTAATTCTTCTACTTGTGCTGGATGAGTTACGAATGTCTAACTTGCTTGCATTGAAATGCGTTGAAACTTTCTGTTTGATGACCTTCATGGATATTACACACAATTTACTATTGAGTGTGCTGTTAAGACAATGTCGGCATGTGTGGTGCTTGTCTAGTAGGATGCTCATTTGTGGGCACCAAAAAAACCGGTTGTTTCTGCAGAACAGTTGTTGCAGGGCAATCCAAATAGCAATGCTTTATGAATGGGAAAAGTCTGGCATCACTGGCCCGTCTACCAGACCACGGTCTGCACCATCTTGTCTCAGTGATTTTGTGAGTTGGGGTTTCAGCTTTGAGCAAAGAGCTCTGGTGCTAGACTAGGCATGTAACTGAGGAATAATGGGAGAGACAACTGTGCAGTTACCACTAGGATAGAAACTGGAGGGAGGGGAGGAAAAACGGAAGACAGACCCAAGACCACCTGGCGTCACACGGTGGAGATGAAAGTCAGACAAGGGTGGAAAGCATGAACAAGACCAAGACAGTCAGTAAACAATAGGCAGCAGCGGGGGAGGATGTCTGAGCCTAATGAGGAGAGAGACAGACAAAGGTGGAAGACATTGATGAAAGCAAGACAGTCGGCAAACAATAGCCAACAGTGGAAGGAGAATGTCCAAGCCTTGTGAGAAGGAGAGATGCAGACTTAGATGGAAGACATGGATGAGAGCAAGACAATAGCCAGCAGTGGAGGGAGGATGTCCAAGCCTTGTGAGTAGGATAGATGCAGACTTAGATGGAAGACATGGATGAGAGCAAGACAATAGCCAGTAGTGGAGGGAGAATCTCCAACCCTTATGCACCTCCTGTGGGAGATTTGAAGTTTTAGTTGTAGTGTTCTCATTGATCTAGTGATGAGCCTTGGGCTTGTCTTTCTCTGATGTGCGGTAGTCTGGAAGGTACTCTCCCTGGTCCTTGTCAGGCAGACTGGAAGCTGTCAAACATTCCCCGGGGGTCCTCCCGTGACTTCCTGGGGGTGATCCAGCCAAAGTGGAGCATGGCTCTCAGGGCCAGCGCTGTCAGCGAGTTCAGGAGCTGATCCGACCTGCCGTGTGGAAGCCGTGAATCGAGTCCGAGGCGTTAGAACCTCGTGTGAGATTGGACTATCTTGAGGAACACAAAGGCCATCTTCCAAAATAAAAACGCAGAGGCCCTAACATTTTGATCCTAGCAGGACCTTTCTGCTGGGATCGATCAGTGGTCGATTCAACCAAACTTGATCAATTTACTCAATTAACTTTACGATCAATGCCCGCCTTCACACTTCACTGAGCTAATCTCCACATCAAGATCCCTCTCTCCACTACAAAAGCCCCACTCCTAGTTAGAATCCAGCAGTCTCCTGAAGATAAACAGAGTATACTGTTCGAAACGTCAAGTTCTTCCGGTTCTTTTCAGAACCATGCAGACTCGCAAAAGATAAATAGCAAGGTGTTACCGCAAACCTATCACTTATTCTGCTACTCTCACCATGAAAACCTTTAAATCTCATTTTACGATCAATTGCAAGAAGATGCGCTATGCACAGAAACAATATGGCGTATCACAACTTTTGATGGGCTATCCATCGTAAGCTGAGTTATGATGCTTTGTAAGGCTTTGTGAAATCCACCCCAGGACCTGTTTTCAGGTTTACATGTTTTGGATGATTTAGTAATCAGTGTGCAAAATGTAAAAAGAGTTTCTGGCATTACCTTAGTGTAAAATCGTAGATAAATTGGTGCCAGGTTGCCCTGATTCTGCCCGCTAATGTCCTGTCATCGGATTCCCTGAACATGGATCCTGCAGCACTGTAAAAATAATTAGAAAAAGAGAGAAAAATAACAATGAAATTTGGACTGGACTTGAACCCGAGACCTCAGTGTATCAGTGCTCTTCTACCAATGTTGTAAAAAATATGAATGCATACTAACCATCTCCCCATTGTCACTAAGTAGTTCACTGGTTGTCCAAACGTCCGATCGATGGAGCGAACTGTGTTCATATTTCTGCAGGGCATGAACCAAAAATCAAACCCATGATCATTGGTGGAGTACTATTTCCTGTGAAATTTAGAACGGGTAGTTCAGACCTGGCCTATACATGTGTAGATCGTTTGCACAGCCAGCAATCTTTGGGGCCTTCTAGTGTTATTAAAATTCAGTGACAATGCAGGTACAAAGAGTGCACTCTTGCCTATCCAAGAGGAAGAAAGACTAGGCCCCAATGATGGCCATCGGTGCAAACGAAATCACCCCCAGATCACCCCCAGATGGTGGCTGTTAGATGGGTCAACTGACAGTACTCTCAATACTTGATTCACAGCTTAAATTCCTGACTCATTAGCACAGGGGGGTCTGATGTTTCGATTCTGGCAGGACCTTCCTCTAATAGGCAGAGCAATTCTGCAAACTACTAACTGTTTTCCTCTCTGCCTTTAAGACATTTCCTGCTTGGATGAAAATGTCAGGTCCTGGGAATTTACAATGGGAATTTACTGGAGATTTACAATTTGGGGTGATTTAACTCAATAAGCAGTTTCCAATATTTGTTGAAATCATAAACTTTACTCATGTGATTTCAGAAATTCAGAGGGCCAGACGTTTCCATCCTAGCAGGACCTTTCACAAAGGCAGAATGCCATTCACAAGCCATTCAAAGGCCGTTCTGCCTTTGAGAAAGGTCCAGCTAGAACTGAAACATCAATTTTGAGATTCGCATTTAGCTCATTTAAGTAAGTGAGCAGTTTGTTATAGTTTTGTATCACTGCATAAGAAACAAAGATGTAAACTTTGACTCGGTTAAAATAAAGCTCGGCAAAATTTGGTGCGATTTGTGGACAGAGCCTAGGAGAAACGGTCATCCATTCGTGTACCTGAAGATGAGGTAGAGAGATTTGGGCAGTGACTGGACAAAGTCGTTGAGTCTGGCCCTCAGGAGGTCCGACTGGCCCAGGTCCATCTGGTCACGGAACTCCTTGGCCATCCTGCGCAGCTCCTCCGGTGGGGCAATGAAGGTCATGTGGAGGCCCCGCCTTGCTTTCATGTTGATGGGCCGCTGGGTGACCATCATGCCAAACAGCATGTACTCTGTGAGCCGCAAGGGGGAAGGAAGAATAAAAAAAAACCCAGGAAACCATAGAATGAGGTGCAAATCATCAACGAAAGGAATGAATGAGAAAGACTGCACCATCAGCTGTGAGGCGGTTTTTGACTAAGAGTGTGACGGCCCAATTATCATTCACGATGCACTTATACTGACAAAGGGTCCAGTGACTGTGGAAAACACCTGCAAGCGTCTGGGGAAGATGCTGCCAGTATCTGTGAGTATCCTGCCCAGATCTTTTTAGTGATCCTAGGAGGACTTTCAGGACCCAGATCTCCATCCTAGCAGGATTGAGAACTGCTTCATTCTCTCTGAAGCTCGATGAGAGTCTGTGACTGCATTGCTTTTGTTCTATTTTCGGCTGGCGATAATGTGAAATTGAAACTGACCTTTGACCCCCATCTCGGCAGCACTCTGCCTCATGACCGTCTCGTCCTTCAGGATGACAGATCGCCAGAACCGTCCCAGAGCTAACCGCACACTGTGTGAACAGTACATACCAAGCAGAGGAAAATACATTGTACAAACACTTCACACAATTTGTGTGATCCCAGAACTACTACAGCCGGGTTGGAAAACTTACTGTTGTCTGCATCTGAATGAACATGGGGTGTAGATCGCTGGAGTTAATGGTTAACCACTTCGCGCCGGGGGGGTTTTCAGCGCCGATGACCGCCATACGGGGGTTTTTGAACAATGCATCATTTTAAAATCTTGCTAAAACAATCGAAACAATATATTTCTGTGAAATAAATCGATAAGGGTATACTATGGGTACAAGAGAGTAAAACCTGGCACAATTCGGACGTCGTTGTGGCTTTTGTCAAGAGATTGTCCGTTCGAAAAAGGGCCCTTTGTGCGTCGTCAATGGACCGTAACGGACGTGTGTGTGTGCGTGCGTGTACGCTGCTGACAATCCCTGACCGCAGACTCCAGCCTCCACTCCAGGCAGTCAAATCTTCGAGTTGGCGGCCACAAACGAGCGTACAGATTACGGTAAAGAATGTGGGGGAAATTCCAATGCCAGACCGACGACCGTTTGGCTGTGTGGCATGCAAAGACAATGTCCCCCGCGTCCTTTCAGCTGCAGCGCGGTATCCCTCGATCCTCCACAGTAAAAGTCCCACAATTGCACAATTACTGCTGCTAATCTTGCAATTCATGTGGCAACTTGCGTCAAAAAGGGTCTTTGTACTGATTCATATTGCTTTGTTCTAAGCTGAAAAGAGGCTTTGTTTAGAATGTGGACAATAGTGGTGCCCGGATTCGGAGGGCCCCGTTGCAAAGGCAATCTAATTGACCTCCGGATTCGGAGGTCCCGGCGCGAAGTGGTTAAAAGCTTCTGACTGGTACCCCGCTCCCCTACCACTGCAAAGATAGTAGACTATTTGGGTAGCCAGCCACCTAAGGGCTGGATAGTTCAGGAGTAGTCAGGAGGTAAGAGCATTGGTGGTTCACATCTTGGAAACTGCTTTGAATGTCAGTGTGACAGTGTGGGTTACGTTACTACGTTTCACCTCATCATTTTATCATTGCTCAGCTGCAGAGCCTTTGAGTTGAGCAAGCAAGCACGACTTAGGTCCTAGACCTGTCCACTTACTGGCTTGGTAGTTCCTCATACAGGCCGTGGTCCAGGAGCACAAGTTCCGCCATTCCGTCTGATGCCTTCCTCACAAAGACTGTCGAGAACAAAATATTCAGCAAGTACTGTACATGTATATATGTTACTTTGCCTACTTTAACTCACCTCAACTTAAGGTGATATACAAAAAAGTTTCAAACTGCTTACTGACTAAAATTACCAAAATGTAAATCTTAAAATTTAGTGGGCCTGACGTTTTGATCCTAGCAGGACCTTTCTCAAAGGCAGAGACTCTTTTCAGCTCTGCCTTTGAGAAAGGTCCTGCTAGGATCGAAACGTCACCTCAACTTACTTGGCTTCAAATTACTTAGCTTCAAATATGTGGATATTTCGATCCCAATAGACCTAGCAAGTTATTGAAACAGATTTTGATAAGACAGCTGATGATGACAAAGGTTAATAAAGGGTAGTTGATTTTGTTTCTAATGTCTAACAGTCTCGCTGATGCAAAACAGATGTATCATCTCTAGGATTTTGTTATATCTATGACTCTTATGAGATTTCTTACTGTTTCCTGGGTGGGGATCAGCGTGCACAAACCCGGTGCGGAAAATCTGCTCCCCGAATGTCTCTATCAGCTTAGCATCAACCTGAAAACACATGGAGGATGACATAGACACGATGACTTCCAGGGCTCAGTATGCAATGTATTCCAGACAGAATGGTTCTGCCCGGAGGCCGTGTCATGCCAGGTCATTACAAGGCAAATGGCTACACTTTCAGAAGAGATGCATCAGTGGATGTAGATCAGTGGATGTAGAGACGCTCTCAGAAAACAATATGATCCTTTGTGACAACTGAAGTGCTCCATCGACAGTGGAGCAGTTTCCCGTAAAAAGTTACCTTGTAGCATGGCCCAAGTACCACCTCGACTTGATTGTGTCCGGGACAAGGATCTTGTAAAGTTACTGGGCATAGAATCACTCAATCACTGAAACAATGCAGTCTGTTTCGGTAAGGGAAAAGGGTTTTGAGATCATTCAACCCCATGGCCCTGATCTTGGAAACCTGTCTTCAGGGACGGTGTTGTGCCTGAAGTTTTCAGAGGACAACTCCCTGTGGGTCAGACAGGGGAGTGCAAAGGCAGGCCGAGGCTCTTCCCACCCGAAAGACTCGGCAGGACTCACATCGGCAAGCTTCAGACCCATTGCCTGGATCTTCTCCACATCCGTCACCTTGCAGCCGTGAACCATCTCCATGGTCAAAACACGCTGTGGGGAAAAGAAGACAATACGTGGTATATAATCACTCAAAAGCCGATTTGGACTGCTCCCAAGTACGGTAAAGTGGTAGTGCATTAGTTAATTAAACAAGAGGTTCCTCTTTGAATCCTGCAGCCACTGTTAGCAATCCCTGAGCTGCAAAGAGATTCACTAGAAAAGACTTGAAGGTTTGCATGGTGGAAACAATTATTATTAATTGGTTTGCGGTGACACCATGTTTATCATCTCTTTTGAGACTGAGTGTGGCTCTGAAAAGAGCCGGTGACTCAACGTTTCGAGCAGTGTGTACTCTGCTCGTCATCAGGAGACTGCTTGATTCCAACTATCATCAGGGGTTATTGTATGGCTTGGAGGAGCAGTGAAGCGTAAAGGATCCTTCCCGCCAAAAGTTGTGGTCGTGACCGTCGAAGTGTTGAGCAGTCTCCTGACAACGAGCAGAGTACACACTGCTCGAAACGTTGAGTCATCGGCTCTTTTCAGAGCCACACTCAGTCTCAAAAGAGATGATAAACATGGTGTCACCGCAAACCAATTAATAATAAAAGGAGATTCACTGTTGTTAATGGTTCATTGCTGTTGGCTGGTACCCCGCCCCAGCAAATGACAAATATCTGGAGTCCCCGATCTCCGCACGTAAGAGTTGTATTGCTCCAGTTAGTAGAGCATTGGTATGTTAAACTAGAAGGTCGGATTCAAATCCAAATCCTGTCAAATTTTCATTACTTTTTAAGATTTACAAATGAAACAGTCAGTTTACTTCTCAGTTGGTTTAAACATACATCTTGTGAATTTCCATGGATTGGATGCGATTAATTCATAATGAGATCGTGCTGATTATCTTTGTTGTGACCACAGCAAAACCCATCCATTCATCTATCCGCTGATATCTACTCTACCTTGCTTGACAAATCCCAGTGGACCTTGGGCACATAGATGTACTTGAGATGCTGGAGGTTGGAGGCACATCTTTCTGAGTTCCGTCCTTCATTCTCAAAGTCCAGTTCCTTAGCGAGTGGCTCCTCCATGTCCTGCCCGCAAACAGCATCCCCAAAAAACAGACAGATAACAATTTTGCGTTGACGGTAATATAATTCAATGCTGCTGTTCTACACATCAGATAGGGTCAACCCTCCCTCACTGAAGTGCTTATGTCTGCAGTTCTGCCATATTGGTTTGACAGGCAATCGGGCAAAGCACTGAGCACACAGGCAAACCTTCACTGAGTCACTTTCTCATCCAAACAAAAATTATCCTACATCTAAGATGGCTGCGATGCCTGCTGCAATGCAGATACAAATCTACCACATGACCCCGATCAGCTGGGTGGTCAGGGCATTAGGAAACCTGTGCTAGAAACCATGGGTTGGGTTGTCAAATGCTGCTTGAGCTGTCTGTATTTGTTTCAACATGTAAGCAATCAGGCAATGTACTGAGCATATGTGTGCTTATGATATGGCGAGAAGGGAAAACCCTCATTGAAATACATTCTCAAAAGTTAGAGGGCCTGACGTTTCGATCCTAGCAGGACCTTTCTCTTTGCCTTTGAGAAAGGTCCTGCTAGGATCGAAATGTCAGGCCCTCTACCTTTTGAAATTTATGTATTGCAGGTCACTTTAGTCAATAGTCAGTCAGCAGTTTGAAACAGTATTTTGTATTAACTTCATGAAATACATTCTTACCAATGCAAACAATCATATTATATCTTTCAGCTGTGCACTTACGGCCAGAATACGCTTGAAGTCAATGGTCTGTGGATGCATCCAATGTATAAGGTCCATCATGATGGCCAGTGTCCTCAAGTCCCCTGTGTACTGGTCTCTCAAGTTGATGTACTGGACCTGGCAACAAAAAGGTAAAGAGAGAGAAAATCCACCATAGAAGTTAGGCAGAAAAATCTGACTAAGCTGAACAGAGGATGATACAACTAAACTGAAGCGTAACTTCTAATTAATTATTGATTTAGCATGACTTGGCATTGATGAAAATGCAATTTAAAGAGGGTTTTGCCAACTCAATGAATAATAAGCATATTCACCCAAGCAAGGCTGTAAAGCCACGCGACGTTAAGGGCTAAGGAAAGAAGGAGATAGGGAGGAACTCAGGAAAGCTGGAAATAGCAATTGACATTCCTCTCAAAAAGGGCAAGATCATGTACAGGTGGGAAACATGAACAAGAGAATTCCAGAGAGAGGCAGAACGTGGGGAAAAGCTGTTTTGATACCTCTTTGTTCTACATACACCATGGTAGAGACAGAGTGTATAGGTGAGAGGAGGCAAACAGCCTGATTGACCAAGTCGGCAAGACCAGAGGAATGCCTTTCATAGAAGTAGCTATCATGCTATTTGTACCATTTCACAATCTAATGTCAGGGACCGAAATGCTGGGAGCACTCTACCTTGACGGCAACCTCTTGTCCATCGTGGGTGACTGCTCGGTGGACCTGGGCAAGACTGGCCGCAGCGATGGGCTGGGGGTCAAATTCCTTGAACACCTCGCCCGGCCTGCAGTGGAAGTCCTCTTCAAACAGCTGGTCAAGCTACAGTAATGTGCAAAAAGGTTGCAAGCTGCTTACTGACTAAAATGACCAGAAAGCGCATATCAAACATTAGGAGGGCCTGACGTTTCAATCCTAGCAGGACCTTTCTCAAAGGCAGACTTGACAGGGACCATTTTACATTTAGAGTGAGGGGTATTATACAGCTAGTCAAGCTGAATAAGGAGTAAACAAAGGGCCGGAAACCAAAAAGAAGGCGATGGTCAAGTCTGAATCTGCTGAGGTTTGTTGCTCTGGCCGACTGACAAAAAAAAAAAAACAGAGCAGATTATGGACCAATCCAACTCACCTCCTTGTATTCGCGGGTCAGCGCCCGGTCGTGAAGCACGGAGAGCCGCAGGAGAATCTCCTTGGGCAGGACGTAGTTGGCCGTGACCAAGACCTGGCCCAGCTTGATGTACAGGCCCCGGTTCCTCAAGCAGCCGTTGAGGATGGCCTCCCCGGTCCTCTCGTTGCAGGCTTGCAGGGCCTCAGCGTAGGCCTCTGTGCCTTCCTCCAGGTTCCACAGGCTCCACTTGTAGTCTACAGAGATGGAGGTGCCGATGTAAAGGGTCCTGTCTCACCATTACAAAAAAAATGCAACGTAAATGAAAGTGGTGCCATTCAATGCTGAGATTTAAGGATAAGAACATTATTCTACAAAGTCCGAACGCAATTGTTTGGCTTGAAAACAAGCATTGAAAACAAGTTAAACAACCCACTCTTGTGCAGAGCAACAGGGTTGGATTCAACAGAATCCCACAGATTAGAATGTACCAATTCATGTCTGTTGTTGATTGCAAATAGGTTAAGACTTAAGAATCCAACAAAAAAAGGTGAAAAAGGTGTGGTGAAGAAAGGCACTGAAATATGACTTGACTGAGCACCAACCAAGGCTGCCTAGTCCACCATACGCACACCAGTCAGTCTTGTGAGCAATGTCTTACTTGTGAACACCGTGTCTCTATTGCCTGCGTGCAACTTGTCAGAATCTTTGGTAAGAGCTAAAGTCCTGACAGTATTGTGTATCCACGGATGCATCAAATCAAGTACGGCAGTGTCAGGTCCAACCAAGAGTCTCACACGATACCCTCAACTGCTTCACCAACTCATTGTGCTGATCGCAGAGCAGGGAACGTGTCATCTTAAACCTCTCCCTGACTCTCCCAGTTAACTACTGAGTGTCTGACCCACCTGAAAAACCTCACAAATCCTTGACAGGTCACTGTGACTTTACGGCGACTCATGTTGTCCATCCCGGCATAGGTGACCACTCCGACAGCGGGTACCAAGACGACCATTGCAGCCAGACCCCTCTTCATGGCCCACCAGACTGACCGCCTAGGTGCCATGCTCACAGTAGCTGAACTCTGACCCTTTGCAACGACATACTACGCGCACACGGGGGAAAAAAAGGTTTGAACGTGAACGTGATGAAAGGAATACAAAATTTTTGCAATCTGATTACTACCGGTAACTAGAATGATATGATACAAAATAATTCTTTAAAAAGTTTAAAGGCCGCTTAAGCGTGAAAATCTGCTAAGCAGGAAAATTCTTCCTTGAGTAAACAGCATTACAAACCACACTTTAATGTGAGGACAGTTGTTTTTTACTTGAATTTCATTTTCCTATACATAGCATGAAACAAAGGTGAAGATTTGGCTGACAGGGTGATCCTATGAATCTTGACTTTTTGTGCTTTAAGTATTAAAAGCAAATTTTGGTGCTTTAGCAGATCTATGAATTTGGAACAGGGCCCCTGATGTTTGCATCCTAACAGGACCTTTTTTAGTCTTTGCAAAGGGCACTATGGGATTCTACAATGCTTAGGCAAAAAAAAAAGAGTTCTGCTTCCGGTTACCCGACTGACCCTATTTCTAGCCTGCGACCCTAATTGTTTTATCAGGAAATAATGATAAAAATTATATTCAATGTGTAATTCACTAATTTGATCGTATTAAGGCTTGACCACATGCATATGCCTCGATATGATTGTACACAAAAAAAATTGCCCCCCCCAAAAAAAAAAAATTCCACACCTACCTACCCTATTTTGAAATGCCATGTAATCGGAAGCAGAACTATTTTTTTTGGGGGGGCCTTAGTTGATTACCTGCGCTGGTTTTAATTTGCCAGATAACAAAGCTGGGTTCTTGTGTAGCCACTGGAGTCTCTGCCTGCATACCGGTCTACAACAGTGACGGAAAATGCAGAAGGGTCGGAGGAAAGTTGCTGCCATGGTCGCAGACGACACGTATCCCTGAAATAAAGAAGCATTAGCCACGATAAAAGAAAAGTCATAAGAAAAACAAAAGATAAGAAGATCTAGTAATAATAATTGAGCAGGCCTTTTTGAAAATGTTTTTTGCTTCGCAGTGGCTGTTGTTACGGCAGTCATCCGTGTGGTTCCCTGACTTGATTGTATTTCGTCAGCATTGCAGGCTGGTTGAACCAGTCTATTAGCTGATAGTCTGGTTCCAAGAGCTAAACGTCCTGACAAATACTGTTAAGTCAGGGAACCATACTGTTCAGTCAGGGAACCATACGGACGACTGCCGTAACAACAGCCACTGCGTTTTTGCTTTTCTATCAACACACATGGAAACTGACAAGGAATGTTCCGCTCATTAATTTAACTGGACCGAGATTCAAGTGTAAGCAAGCTACAGTGACTGTCTGTAGCTCTCTTACAATTTTAAAAACAATTGTTAAATGAAAAACTCGAAATTTAGTGGGCCTGACATTTCGATCCTAGCAAGTAGCAGGACCTTTCTCAAAGGCAGAGAAAGGCTTTGAGAAAGGTCGAAACGTCAGGCCCACTAAATTTTGAGATTTGCATTTTGGTAACTTTAGTCAGTAAGCAGTTTGCAACATTTTTTGTATATCACTTTAAATCAAAACTGTTGAAATAAAAAAAGGAAAAGGGGCTACAGTACAGTTGATGATTGTTGAGTTACTGGTTAGTCAGTTAAGTCTCCGACTCTGCAGTGTAGTTTACTAATAGTAATACTAGTTAATCCTAAGCCTTTGTTAAATAATGTACCAGTGCTATACCATCCGAGTAATCTGGCCTTTCCAAAAAGTCAAATTCTTTTGTTATCCATTATTTGAGCATGTAAATTGTAAAATCTCCTAATGCTGTAGCAACGTTGAAGTATGCCAAAAAGGAACAAGTTACTCGGCTAAGTTTCACGAATCACCGCTACAAGAACTTCTCATTATTACTTATTTACTATACTTAATTTTACACCAAAACGACATTCGATATTATTACTTAGTAAGGGTGTCACACAGTTGCTGCATATTATCATTTCTGGAAGTGGCTCAAAAAATTCAAGGTTAACTTGTAACTTCCATGCGGCTGAGGACAGTGCCACTGCCAGTGAAATTGCATTTCTAATTCTTACCGTGACGTTGGGCTAACTCTGCCGGGTCAAAACTGCCGAATAACTCTCGCTGCGAACAAGCAAACTACCATTCTTTCTGATAAACGTTGGTCATGACCGTTGAAATCGTTTATTAAAGAGGAGTTTCTCTAGCTGTCCGGCAGCATTACACCATGAATGATATTGATAGTTTATGATTTTCGTTATTCAACGAGCACCAAATAATTTGGCTGCCACATGATGTAACACGAAGTTGTAAACAGTCCACTGCACATGCATTGCACTGGAGTTGTGAACTTTGACATTTCTACATAGACTCGTTTTCAAGTCCCACGGTTCAATACCTTCACGTCTTTTAGTCAATTTTGCATACTAACAATAACAACCGAAGAAATTCACCACTCAACACTCAATCATCATTAAAAATATCAGAAAACGTATTGAGGTTGATAGAAAAACCCACCAAATTGACAGGTGTTTGCAATTTACACACACGAATTTGCAAGGCTTGGATTTGAGCGCTAGTCGATTAGAAACGGCAGTCTGGTACTAGTATCGAGCGCAAACTTGGGATCTTGCGCAAACCTCGGATTTTCCCTATCTTCGCGCATGCCAAATTTGCGCTGGAGCAATTTGCGCAAGATCGGAAAGAGCAAATTGCGCGCTGTATGTGTCGAGCGCAAACCTGGGATCTTGCGCAAACCTCAGATTTTCCCAATCTTCGCTCATGCCAATTTGCGCCGGAGCAATTTGCGCAGGATTGGAAAAAGCAAGTTGCGCGCAGGCTGTATGTAATGTGCGGCACGCTCGACTTTGACATTAAAAAAATATAGGACAGATAACATTGCAGTGAAACACATGTTGGCGTGCCTGCCATAAAGCGCCACGTTACTTCAGTACTAATATTAGTCTTGTTTTCAGCTCATGACTTGGCATGACATGATGTGTATGTTTGAAATTAGATAATCACCTTGAATGAATTAGATGAAGAAAATTACTCACGAAATGCACAAAATTGTCCAGCCTCCATGTATTAACAGATTAAGCATAAAATCGCACGACTTGTACATGTACAGTGTACATGTACATGTACTGTCACATTACCAATGATTTGGTACAATGTAGGCCTTCTTATGTAGGCCTATTATTCTTCATTTTTGGAAGAGAGCGGAACGGGGTGTTTTAAATTTCACTACAAACGTTAATTTAGTGTTTTTATTTAAATTTCAATATGTTAAAAACACATAATTATTCAATCATTCTGATGATTTTATATTTAAAACTTTACGCGAATTCGACCGCCGAATTCCATGATTTTCCCCTCTTTATGAAATTTGTAGGTGAGTAGCACATAGGTAATCGTAGGTTGTTTTTAACACCCAATCAGATAAGCCAACATCTTTCTCTGGGTTTCACTCCCCTTTAATTTTGAACGGATTTGGCAACCGACCCAGTGCGCGTACTAAATTTAAGTTTTTTCCCTCATGCATATCACCTGGTCGTCATTTTGTATCTCCTCATTATAATTTCCAATGGGCGTCACTCAATTAGAGTGGACAAACTCAAAGGTCAAACACTAAGTGACAAATTCCAGCCTATTGAAATCACAGAATTGATAATCGAAAAGATAACCATGAGAGGACCCAGGTTCTAGTTTTTTACCAACAAAATAAATGAAAAAGAAACTGGTATTGTAAGGTCCAAGTTCCATTTGCACAGAAGAGTTTATAAAAATCGATAAACAAGTACCATATTCTATAGTATGCTTTATTCCCTACATATAGGTCATAACTAAATGCTGTTTTTGCTAACTATTGTTAAAATAATTCAATTGGGTCAATAAAGGAATCATTTTTTTTTTCATGACAACTTTTACGTATACAGAGTGAATTACCGTATAATCAAGTTTCTTTCCCATAGCGATAACTAGTTACATATCCAGTATCAGGTTAACCACGGAGGGGTTAGAGGTCCATCCAGCCGAGTTAGTGGGATTGAACCCTCTTCTTTTGATCCCGAAATGAGGGCGCTCTTTACTCAGATCATACGCGCGGGGTTACGCATCGTTACAATCTAACTACCGGAAGGCCTTCTGAAACCAGATCAATACAGATTGCTTCCTTGAACATAACTATTATAGGGCCTGATGATTCGATCATAGCAGGTCCTTTGTCAAAAGTAGGTTGCTTTCTAGCATTATGAAACAAAAACTTGTTATCCGAATCTTGTCAACCAATACTTGCTGCGATTCGAGCTTAATGTAAACATATCAATGAAGCCCCGGCTGATCAAAGATGGAACCAGAGCAAGATCTCGATCGAGTTTGATACTGAGTCTGAGAAAGAGCCCTTGATTAAAACAAACAAGTCAAGGGGCCCGAATGGCGTAGTATGTAAGTCACGTGTGCGATGGCCCGGCAGACTCGATGGGGAACTGCTGAGCGAAGTCTGACGTCCCGCCGGCAGCGCATTGGTTCTCTTCCGACGAGTCGAAGGCGGGGTTGACCGCAGCGAAGGCGCCCTCTTTGTCCGTCGTCTCCAACTCCGTGAGCTCAACCTCTGCCTCGCTCTGGTCCTGTCCTCCCATGCACCGACATCTGGACAGGCGGAGAGACACAAGCGAAATAGGAAGATGAGGAAGAGGAAGAGGAAGGGGAAGAGGAGCATGAAAATGATGAGTATGGGGATGAGGATGATGAGGATGAGGAGGATGAGGAGGATGAGGAAGATGAGGGGGATGGGGAGGATGGGGAGGCTGAGGATGAGGGGGATGAGAAGGGTGAAGGGGGTTGGGAGGGGCTAAGGATGAGGGGGATGAGGAAGAAGAGGGGGTGGGGAGGATGGGGAGGCTGAGGATGAGGGGGATGAGAAGGGTGAAGGGGGTGGGGAGGGGCTAAGGATGAGGGGGATGAGGAAGAAGAGGGGGTGGGGAGGATGGGGAGGCTGAGGATGAGGGAGATGAGGAGGATGAAGGGGATGAGAAGGATGAGGAGGATGAGGAGGATGAGGAAGATGAGGAGGAAGAGGAGGAGGAAGGGGAGAAAGATGAGGAGGATGAGGAGGATGAGGAGGATGAGGAGG
This sequence comes from Luidia sarsii, assembly GCA_949987565.1. NCBI lineage: Eukaryota > Metazoa > Echinodermata > Asteroidea > Paxillosida > Luidiidae > Luidia > Luidia sarsii. Next base: position 11,305,784 of record OX465114.1, on the reverse strand, counting down.
GTTAGGAGGGTGAGGAGGATGAGGATGGGAAAAAACCTTTGAGATTTACATTTTGGGTTGTTTAAAGCCCATTAACACAAGAGCTGAAAACACAAGCAAATCACATCGATGCCAAGAACGCACAGATACCTTGTCATGTAAAAGTGTACCCCGGCCTGTCACCAGATCGCACGGGTCCCATGCGACTCATGAAAGGGATCGAGATCTCCTCCCAAAATGCATAGATGTGTTTTACTGACAGCGTTAAATGCTTCTGACTGGTACCTTGCTCCCCTACCACTGCAAAGATAGTAGACTATTTGGGAAGCAAGCCACCAAATAAAAAAAGAATTCCCAAATGCACTGCTCCCAAGTCATACACATTCATTTACAATGACGACGACAGAATGCGATTGATTGTGCGATGGAATGCCAATGTGATGGATGTTGAGAGTCCGCCTCGGATCGTACTTCCCCATCTCCTCGCCCTCGGCCAGGGTCTGGGGCAGCCTCCTGCCGCGGGTCTCCGGCAGGAACAGGGCCAGCAGACCGGCCAGCACGGCGCTGGAGCCGAACAGCAGCAGCGGCAGGATGGTCACGGTGTCTCCCAGCAGCAGAATGATCGGGGACAGGATCCCGCCCAGGCGGGACGCCACGGAGCACACCCCAAGCCCGACAGTCCTGTTGGGAGAAGCAGAGACGAGCCAAATTAGCTAGCACAGGAGCCAGTTTCACACAAGAGCTGCTTGAGCATCAAAATCGGCTACAATCGCACGATGACCGTTTACGGATCCATGGATCAGGCTCGGACTCAGGCTTCGTCTTTGTCTGACAAAACCTGGAATTTCAGGTTGTGGTTTGTCGCCGAATTTGAAGGTTTGTTGGCTAGATAAGTACAGAGCATTCACCTCGAAAAAGGGGCCAAATATACTTGTCTCTAGATGCCGGTGACAGTATAACGGGTAAGAGAAATACGACCGAGCCTAAGCCCGAGCTTAAGCCTTCATTTCATAAACGGCCATAGATGTGACAAGGGGGGGTCACGCTTCGAGTGAACGGACTGTAACGCCTACCTCACCGGCGTCGGGAAGAGCTCTGTGGAGTACAGGTATACGATGCTGAACGTGGCTGAGATGCAGAACTTGCCGAGCATCGATACAACAGTCTTCCATATCCCGTCAGCTGCAAGTGGAATGGACAGAGACTCAGTGACTCGGGCTCCGGGGCGGGGAAGGGGGGGGCGTTCGACAATTGGTGGCAGCAGACACATCGTCCATTGTATTTATCTTATACATGGCTATCATGGAACACTTTTACGTACGTAAAGAACGACATATGCCTCTCCCAGCTATAGGACAGGACGTGAATAAACAAAAAAAGGAGCACGAGCCAACACAAATGGGACTCACGAATGAAAATGGTAGCTAGGCAGGCTGCACCGCCGATGAGTTCCAGTATGGAGGTGTTCCACTTTCGGCCGAATCGCTCCACGCCGAAGGCTGCGTAGAGCAGGGCGGGGATTTCCACTGCTCCGGACACGAAGAATGCCCAGTACTCGTCCACTCCCAGATCGCCCGTGCTCTGCGAGAGTCCGAAGTACACCAAGCTGTTGACAATCCTGTAGAAAAGAACAACAACGGGAAAATAGTATTTACAGTACCGGCAGCTAATATCCTGCTTTCCAGGAAAATTCGTCACTGGTTAAAACAAGATTGCCAACCAAACTTCATGTGACATTTAGATGCTTGGCATAAAACGTGGAACTTTTTGTGGTAATTAACCTTCATGATTAAACAAACATGTTGTGCTCGCGGGGCTCTATGAAATCGCCCCAAGGTATATGCAGCATAATTATAGCTACGCACCAATTGTACTGCATGTTCAGCGTCTTCACCGCCATGTTGGGCGTCCTGTAGAGGTCAATGACCGAAGGAGGGATTGCGGAGTCCCTTGATTCCTGCATGGTATACGAACAAGGTAACAATTAATCACCAAATTCTCACTTGCGTCAAAACCACTTGCGTCACTCTACGTGTTCACGCACAGAGCATTGTGCTGAAGGCATGACGTCAGCCAAATACACTTCTTCGTTGGTGAAGGCAACATAATTTGCTACCGGTACTTAACTGAAATTGATGCTAACGTAACCATCCATAGTGCACTTATTCACACGGAAAGCTTGTCATACGACTCTGCTGTACAAAACATGCAGGTCTTAGGTGTTTTTTTGCTGTAGACTGGAACTGAACGCAAATTGCGTGTATATACCAGTGCGTGGGGCCCGCAATAATAGAAATTACACGAAGCCATGTCTTGGTCAACCCACAATGTAAAGGTTACCAGTTGATATTCAGACCAATGTTGCTCAAACCGTTGGTTTAATTGATAATGTTTCAATGGTGCATCACAGATGCCACTTGCATGTCCTATACTGCAAGACAGAGGCACACTGTGACGTTACCCGAAGCTCCTGGATTTCCTGCTTGCTGAACAAGACGTCGGGTACAGTCTTCTTGTTGAACTTGGCCACACTGCGAATGACAGCCTCGGCCTCGTCCACTTTACCTTTCGAGAGGAGCCAGCTGATAGATTCCTGGACGAATCTGCCGCCAAATTCCATAAAGAAACATTATGTCATGAGGCAGAGCCTACCAAACCCCTGGACTGAATTTCTGTCGCCCAGACGTGGACGACAATAATTATTGATCAGGAAGGAGTTTTCGAAAACGTTGAAGAGTCAATATTGGCTCAAAGCCCATTTGAGAGGATTCAAAGCCCGTTCGAGTGGACCCTCAATTGACCACGTTTTCATGTAACCATCTTATCCCAGTGAGGGTGCTGTATTTCGGCGCCATTTTAGAAGCATTTTAGAAGACAAACGTGCGTTCTAAGCTTCCACTCCGGGGTTCATCCTGCGCTGCCCAATATAAATCTGATATAAATTTGTCATCCTCATGAATTAAGACCCACCTCTCCCTTCTAAAAAAAAGCAGGCTTTATTGGGGTAGCCTGGATAGGGTTTACAAGAACCGACATAATTATGCTACATTGATGCCAAATTATAATAAATTATTATAGTAAAATGTGAAGAAAGCCGAATTGATTTGGCCCTTAGGTCCTTCTAAGGTCGAAACGTCGGGCTCCCTCAACTTCTGTGATTTTTTTTTTTTCTTGGTTATAAAAGCCAGCAGTTAGCGCCAAACTTTTGCATTTCTAAAATTAATTATAAATACACGTACTGGTGCAATTGTTTAAACAATATCGACAACGATGGTTGTATAAGTTTCCCAGGTGGAAAGAATACATGCATTTCGACGGTATACTTACAGCAGTGGAACGAACAGGAGCACCGTTGACGCGGAAAAGGCTATGCACAGGTGACGCCATTGCTTGATGTTCATTGCCATGACAGCCAGAACGAAGTAGCCAACGGCATAGGCCATACCGATTATCATGGTGACGGCAGTCCGCCACGAACTCCCCACGAACTCCAGAACTGAATGGTATTAAACGGTGGACAGTGGAAGGATAGATTATGGGGTTTATCACGGCGCCCTCTGGAAACCACGGCCGCTTATGACTCTGGCTCTGCCTTCGCCTCCATTGACCATAATGGTCGTTTACTAAATGAAGGCTTAGGCTCAGGCTTAGGCTTCGGTCATATCTATCTTAGCCGTTAATATAATCACAGACATCTAAAAACAAGCGTTTGGCCCCAGTTTCTTCGTGAATACTCTGTACAAGCCAACAAACCCTCAAATTCGGAAACAACTACGACCTGGATTTTTTTCACATTTTGTCAGATTTTGATTATTGAGCCCGAGCCTAAGCCTTCATTTCGTAAACTGCCTACGACATGTCCTTTCGAGGTTAAATCCATATACCACACGAGCTTTTGGGTACAGTTTGTCGACTGATATCCGGATAATATAATCGGTGTGCTCAGCTGACTGAGATAAATCCAAGGCCGTGGTTTCGAAAGGGCCATAGATTGTCTTAGTAATTAATAAAAATGTAACTCTGTTGGTGTTTTTCCCTAATCGGCGTTTAATTGGCGCTGCATAATTGGTGACTTAATTTCTGCTGAAAAAAATCGGGCAGACGTGAACGACGTGACTTGAACACCGAGACAGATATACGAGTCTATATAGCAGCGGGTATACCGTGTTGCAATATAGATACACTGTTTAAAATGTTTTTTGCGTCGAGGAGAATGCAACTCAAAAGTGGTTTTTGCAATACTCGATGTACAATATTATATCAAGTGCTTTGTCCAATAAATTGCCTGCTGAGGAAAGGCAAATTAACGGTGAATTGAATTAGTGGTTCCTGCTCAAAGAAAAGCGTGCGTGGAATCAGTGCCCTTCAACGATTAAGCAAGCCCAGTTTGTTTCATGTATACTTCGAATGAAGGTGGTTTTGGTGTTCCGTTTCCAACTGCAGAGCAGAGTACTAATACACAATGCAACCGGGTACCTACCTAAGATGTACAAGGAGATGTACGCGCCAATTGAGCCACAGCCCGACAGGAAGCGCATGGCCATGTACATGTAAATGCTCACGGAGAACGTCGTGGAAATGAAGGCGGCCACGTACAGGCAGAGTGCAATGAAGACGGACTTCTTGCGTCCAATCCTGAATCGAGACGAAACAAAATTCAATGAAAGGCTCACTGAAGAATCATGCTTGGCGATGCCGTGAGGGCGTTCTGTACATTTTAAGGTGGCACATTATGTAATCTCGTCCGAAGAGGCGAGTAGCTTCGAGGAGAAACTCTTTTTTTTCAGCATGGAACTATAAAAACAGCTCCATGGTTTCAGGCAGTGTTTGCGCTGACCATCGCCAGGGGTCAGTCTTGTACCTTTAACCACTTCGCGCCGGGACCTCCGAATCCGGAGGTCAATTGGATTGCCTTTGCAACGGGGCCCTCCGAATCCGGGCACCACTATTGTCCACATTCTAAACAAAGACTCTTTTCAGCTTAGAACAAAGCAATATGAATCAGTACAAAGACCCTTTTTGACGCACGTTGCCACATGAATTGCAAGATTAGCAGCAGTAATTGTGCAATTGTGGGTGTCATGTTAGTTAAGGCTCTTTGTTTTGAGTAGTTATTGTTAGGACGCCCTCTATTGGTGACCTCAGGTACAGGCTATGACCTAGCATTCCACAGCATTGTCTTAAGAAATCTCCTCTGAAAGATCCAGCATTCTCCCGAGAATTCACCCTTTTGAGCCCCTCCTCAACACTGCCTTTTATACCAGACCATTACTGGTGAGTTATTGTTTGCTATCATTATTATATAATTGTATAATTCTAGTTATTTGATGTGTATTTTAAGAGGAACCTTATGAACTTTTCGTGACCTTTTGAGAAGTTACACAACAGTGTATGACCACACATGAACTACAGAAGCCTGCTTTTTATTGTATAAGAATTAGCCTTGAAGTTTACTGGAAGTCTACATGCCCTAGTTTTGTATCCAAGTTTAGTCCCATGAGAAGAATATGCCTCAATACTGTAGTTTAACTGTGAAAAGCAACTCTAATTGATCTATTGTGTGTATTATAAGGACTCCTTCCACCATCTTGTTTCTACCTCATGAATATGTATGAGCTTAGGCTGTGCCCTTATTTTGGTAATGTTTCCTTCCTTGCAGAACCACTGTATAAACAACATACTTAGTAGAGTAAGGATTGTTCTTAATTGTTTTCATTAAGGTTGAGGATCCGTCCATCACAGCAGTCCATGTTCAAGCCAGTTTTCAGCCCAGACATCTTGATCGTAAAGGAGAACAGTTCTGTAAGCATTTTATTGTACAAGGTGTTTTTTAGTGGTCAGAATTCTGTGTTATTCCTATTCGCTCTTCATCCGTGATTGCTCACATTTTCTCATGTCAGTGAACTGCCACCTGTATTTCTTGTATTTCTCCCATGTTTTCGGAGTGTATAAAGCCGAACTTGTCCATTTATTATGTATAAGTCATTCTCCATGTACTTATAAGTTTTCCCACATTTTTCTTGTATTTACAGTTTTACCGAATGATGACGAGGGTAGCAATAAATTACCAGTTATGATATCCTCTGAGTCTATGGTTAACTTGTTGGAAAGAGGGTGCTCTGGCACCCCAGGTCCTTCATAGTGGGACTTTTACTGTGGAGGATCGAGGGATACCGCGCTGCAGCTGAAAGCACGCGGGGGACATTGTCTTTGCATGCCACACAGCCCAACGGTCGTCGGTCTGGCATTGGAATTCCCCCACATTCTTTACCGTAATCTGTACGCTCGTTTGTGGCCGACCAACTCGAAGATTTGACTGCCTGGAGTGGAGGCTGGAGTCTGCGGTCAGGGATTGTCAGCAGCGTACACGCACCCACACACACACGTCCGTTACGGTCCATTGACGAAGCACAAAGGGCCCTTTTTCGAACGGATAATCTCTTGACAAAGGCCACAACGCCGTCCGAATTGTGCCAGGTTTTACTCTCTTGTACCCATAGTATACCCTTATTGATTTATTTCACAGAAATATATTGTTCCGATTGTTTTAGGAAGATTTTAAAATGATGCATTGTTCAAAAACCCCCGTATGGCGGTCATCGGCGCTGAAAAACCCCCCGGCGCGAAGTGGTTAAGGCAACTCTGAGTATAGACAACCCACTCGGCAGACAAAAAACCCAATGTAGTAAGCATGAAAATGCCATGTCTTGCTGAGGAGAGCAACCACTATACGATGAAATAGGTAGGACAGAGGTAGTTAAAATGTCTTGATAAAAATGGCAATGGTGGCAAAGCCATACCTCAATCAAGTGAGTAGCCATCTCCCTGAACTAGACTTCCGACAAATAAAACAGACAATAATGCCATGGGTAACACAGAACAGACAGAATACAAAATAATGGAAAATATTTTTGCAGTGCCCTGTGTTTCACAGAATCAAGACACCACAACCCAGAAAATGTCGAATGTGGCATGATGGAAATGACGTTATAGCTGAGAGTACAGTCTTAGGCAGATAATCGTGCAAGATAAGTTAGCAAACACTCAACTCACGGAACAAAGCTTAAAACATAGACACTACGCACTCAATTAATACCGCTTCCTCTTTTTACTTACAAGTCAGAAATGGAGCCAAAAATAAAGGAACCGACCAGGAATCCGACGAAGTGGATGGACTGAGCCAAGCTTGGTAAATTGCTGTCATCACACACAAGGTCGAACTTGGGGGAGGAAGAGAAATGAGACACATTCTCGAATCACTAACTCCATTCATAATACATGTGTACAAGCAAGCGGGCCAACTTAAAGCTTATAAGGTCGACTGCCTGAGGGGCCCAATGTGTAAACATTCTTCTTCACAGAGCTGAGCTCAAGCATGTGATCAGAGTGCGCGGCGCTGCACGCACAATATCCAAATTTCTAATTGATTGGGTGAAATCAAGGAACATTTGAATGTGTAAACCCCTCCACATAGACCTTAGATACAGGCCCTATATAGCGGCGCAAGTGCTTTGGACACCTGGTCATTGAAAATCTCCACACATACATGGTTATAGTCGTATAACGATATGATAGGGGAAAGATTCTCGGGCAAAATCGTTTGACCAAAATGCTTGGTCTTGTTTGAACACAACGGGCTATATTGGAAGTTCGTGAGTTGATCTTGACTGCCACAGTAATCCAACAGATAATGTCACCATCAGTTGATGTCTCGACAAACATTGGCCAAAAGGTTGGTGGTGAAATATTGCCCAAAGGATGTCCCAGTGCGCCTACGCCGAGCTGAAATTACAGAACTCACATCATTAATAGTTGTAGTCTGATACTGCGACGTGTCATATTCCCAGCCATCTTGGCAAGGAATGGACATGTATGAGGTGAAGTTCTCGGCTTGGCTGAGCGGCGTGTACGGATCGAACTGGTAGCCAGCGGGCACCTGCCACTGGTAGCAGTTGGAGTAAGGATACTTGCTGTCGTTCTTCTCGGGAGGGGGCAGGAAGAGGGACCTCTTCACCGCCGTGCAATTGTCCTCGAACTCCGGCCAGCCGGAGCAGTCCTCATCCGGCAGCACCCGGCACCAGTGGTCCGACTGGCCGGTGTAGAAGACATCGCCCAGGGTGTGCAGGCAGCCCATCACGGCCAGCACGCACATGTAGGTGATGACGAAGATCTGGTAGCGACCGAGATTGCCCAGGAGTGGTATGATCTCTTCCAGCTTCATGCTGATCCCTATATAGGCAACTATAACAATCTGCCAAGCAAAGACAAGCTTCTAAAGGGACTCTATACGCGACTGCGAGTCGGCAACTTTTAAAATCCGTCTCCACCCGCTGCTGCACTTGGCTCGCGGATCGTTTCGCTGTAGCCTAAACATCAACGTTTGCGATTATAAGGACTACGTCAACTTTTACGACCTCGCCAACTCAACGAGGTCAGTTATATCCAGATAGTAGGTGCGTGTTCTAATATTTATTCAATGTAGGCAAACAGACACAAACAAGAAGGCTGTAGAATTGTGCTGTATTACAATATAAAATTACACGGTGATGTGTAGGTCGGGTAGTTAATGACATCACGGATAAGACTGAGCTAAAACAAATAATAACTGCTTTGAACCGCGTGCTTTCCATCGTGATTCGTACATCGGTGAATCGGCCTAGCTAATCTCCCTTTTTCAGTTCACGTGGCTCTGATCGTCGTCAGGAGATTAGGGCTAGGACAAAGTCCGGCGACTGAATATTGTTTTTTAGTAACGTCGAGCCTCAACTCGCAAACTTTTATAGAGATGATTCCGCAAACTTGCCACCTTCACTATCATAGCCTGAAATGGTGGCCGTTAATTCTTTCAATAATTTCTCTATTGTGCATTATACGACGCTCATTTTAAGCCTCGCTGGTCTTGGATGGACGAACAAAAGGGTGGATTCCGCTGGCCCTATATGACGTCTACTATTTGTATCGTATAAGAGCAATTCGGGGCGATTTTGCAGGACCTCATGTTTTCGACAGGGTGGTAAATATATTATAAACACCCGGCAGGTTGCTGAATTTGAAAAAAACAAAACAACATTTCCAACGTCACGTTTTAAGAAAAGATACTTCACATTGGCTGACGAAACACGGGTAAGTGATTGGGTCAATCAGTGATAACATACACTTTGGCATCGGACAATGTTCGGCAAAAATAAAACAAACCCATACGACCGTGTACTGAATCTGCTCCGCTCCCATTTGCACAAGGCCTCATTAACAGAACTGGAACTTTGGAATAGGCAAGGCGAAATGTCCTACATGTATACCAAAACAAAACCAGTCATGGTTTGTTTGTCTTCACTGGAGCTTTAATGCATGGCCTTGAGGGTAGGCCTAAATAGACACCGTATATCACTCAAACAAACACGTTTGGATACACACCGGATAACCACCAAGATGCATGCCTGGCAACAGTATGATGGCAATCATGATATCAGCACTGAGACGCCTTCTAATCTTCGTTTGACATCCCATTGAACACATCCATTCGTCCGTATTGAGGTCTTCCAGGGACCACGCTGCATAGTAAGCGTTTCGGGATAACGCCTTATTCGCTAAACTGAGAGGCACCGCCTGATCAGAGACTGTGCAGACCGTAGGGCTAGGCCTATATGCCTCCGTGCTGTTTCAATACGCCTAAGCGTCTAACAGCCTTGAAAAAATAACACACTGCATCTCTTATATAAAGTTTAATGAACCATTATCACCTGACTTGAAGGTCTAGGCCGAGAAATAATGGCAATCGGGGTGAACGGATACTTGTCCTCGGCCGGGGAAACAAATGTCGTCAGCTCATAATAAGTACATGTATCGCCTTCAAGAAATTATAGGAGAGTATTATTAAATTGTGTCTGATGTGTCCCATAGAAAGCATTGTACCGTCCTCTGAAAATGTCAGTTTGGGATTTAAAGATATATTTATAGATATTTATAGATTTATGAATAATTAGATAGATTTATAAATTATTTTTCCAAAGAAGTAGGAGTCTGGTTAGAGCATTACCCCCTCATACACCCATTCCATCCTATTATGAAACATCGTCTATATTGTTCTCCGCGCCGTCCAACATACGAGATATATAACAGGACCGACATATCACGCCCAACCACCGTCGTTGAGCTATGCTGGTACCCCGTAAATTGTGTGGGGACTATACAAGGTCGTGTTTTGTAAACCAGCGTAGTTCGGGTTGGGTTAGCGTTGGTGATAGAGTTAGGATTAGGACTAGGATTAGGCTTAGGTTTAGGATTAGGGTTAGGTTTAGGATTAGGGTTGTTATGGTTATGGTTAGGTTAAGGGCTAGGGTTCCATGCATGGTTAGGGTTAGGATTAGGGTTGTTTGGGTTGGGGGAGGCCTCAGCAAAACCTGACTTTGCACATGCGCACTTATAACTTAACCACGGTGGTGTCATACGTCGTGACGCATATATATGCCTCCCACATACACAATTTTCGCTCAACGTCAAGGGCGTACCGTACATCTATAACGCGCGAACGCCCCGGGAGCGAACGCTTGAACGGCCGTCGCATAGCGACCGTCCTCACCATAGGGCGGTTTCGCATTTCGGCGATCTCGGGTGGACACAGTGCATACATCGAGTTCAACAATTTTCAACAATGTTCATGTCATGCTGAGTCTTTATGTTCATGTCATACAAACAAAGGAAAAACTGGTTGTAACTTTTGAAAAACTGAAAAATTGCTCTTCCATCTCAGCCATTAGATGGGGGCCTTCCCAAATAGTTACATAATATATAATGTTATAGCTATGTTATAATAGAAAAAAAGTGGGGAAAACAAAGATTTGCATGGTCTGAGTTTCTTTCCTAGCAGAACGTTTCTCAAAAGGTCTGATAAGGATCGAAACGTCAGATTAAACCATATTCCTATAAGTCAACATAAAACAAGGCAAGAATCTGTCAAATTTCAGCCAAAAGTTATGCGTACGTACTATGGGCCACTCTGAAATGAAAATCAAATTTATTTTCGAAGTAACGGGACCCTATATTATTAAATAATGGATGGACATCAGAGTGATGGCATCATACACACACTCTATACTCCATCCGGGGTCTATTGGGAGTGCGCATCAATGACGTCATGGCCGTTGCCTTGGCAGGGACAATGTCGTTGTCTGAGGCGGACTACAGCCAACAGAATGAAGGCCATCAGGAAGATCGCCCCAGCGCAGACGTACGTGGCAGTGTAGTTACCAGTAGCGTCGAAGATTTTACCTGCAGATTGAGACAGAGAGGCCTTTGATAAGTGAAACAGTTCACGCGGGTTCGGACTGTGTAGTCTATCGTTCGTTAGACAAAGGCAATGCATTTGAAATCGTGGATAAGAGTGAGTTTCATTTATCCACGGGTAAACTGCAAATTTGCATTTTTGTTCGTTCGTGTGTCTATGTTTACTATAAATACGTATGTAGGTATTTTCCAAAAGCGCGGCTCCAGCTTCGTCTCTGTTATCCAAAAGCTGTAAACACAGGTTGGGGTTCTGTGTTGAAGATTAAACTCGGGAGTCATTTATAAAACGGAGCGTGATATCGAAAATCGAAGCCAAAGGCCTCCTATATTTTCATGCCGTCAAAATGGATGGAAGAAAATGGGACAAAGCCGGAACCTGAGCCTAAGCCGAGTTTTTGGAAAGGGTCCTTAATAGCTCATCTACAACTACAAAATGCACTGGAAGGGATGAGTGTGTTAATGTACCAGCAATGATTGCACCGAAGCCGTTGGAGAGATAGATGGTGGTCCAGATCAGACCGATTGTGGCCGATGTCTCAGACTCGTTGACTGCCAATCGTTTGGCGGCCACTAATACCAGCGGAATCAGCACACCAATACAGCCTCCAGTCACCGCCACGTCCACAGCCAGGAAGGCGAAGCTATCGGATAAAGGGTTTAAGGCCGTTGACAGAGCGGCAATGAAGGAAGCTATGAGCTGGAGGTTGCTCGACCCGATCAGACCGCGGTCAATGAACCAACCGTGGCTGAGCCGCGTGGCGCCCGTCACCAAGGACAGAATGAGCAGTAGAGTGGCACCCTCATTGGCAGAGCCGCCGCCCTCTACGAAGCGGGCCGGTAAGTGGGAGATGTTCACAAAGGCTGAGCAGCCAACGAAGGCTAAGGCCAGAATGTTTAGGATCATCGGTACGTTAGTGAAGACCGTCAGATATCCTGGCCTCGTCTTCTGGGGTTCCCCCGGAGAGCCGTACTCTTCTTCCAGGTCCTCGATCGGCGTTGCACTCTCCATTACCTCCGGGGTCGAGCTGGGCTTGATCGGACGGTAGAGGGCGCAAGCCGCCACCGCGTTTAGCTGCAGCGCGCCAAGGATAAACATTGCGCCCCTCCAGTCGTAGGTTTCCATAAGGAGGCGAATAAGCAGGGGGAAGATCATCTGGCCGACGGTGATACCAACGATCGACGCTCCGTTGGCCAGGGCATAACGCCGCTTGAAGTGCCGGGGCAAGATCAGGGAACCGGCTATGGTGACCATTATAGCCCCGACACCTAAGGGGGGAGGGGAGGAGGGGGGGGGGAAGAAACAAAAGACACATTTGATCGTGGTTGCAGTGTCACCTCGTCTCCATGTCATGGAGGAGGTGTTTCATACAAACATTGTACGTGTTCATAGATGCATCAATGAAATAATTATATGGGAAAGGGTGACTGGTTACAATACAGAGGAGAAAAACACTGGGAGGCGGAGCTGTTGAGATGGAGATGGAGATGGAGAGATAGAGGGAGAGATAGAGGGAGAGGGAGAGATAGAGGGAGAGGGAGAGGGAGAGGGAGAGGGAGAGGGAGAGGGAGAGGGAGAGGGAGAGGGAGAGGGAGAGGGAGAGGGAGAGGGAGAGGGAGAGGGAGAGGGAGAGGGAGAGGGAGAGGGAGAGGGAGAGGGAGAGGGAGAGGGAGAGGGAGAGGGAGAGGGAGAGGGAGAGGGAGAGGGAGAGGGAGAGGGAGAGGGAGAGGGAGAGGGAGAGGGAGAGGGAGAGGGAGAGGGAGAGGGAGAGGGAGAGGGAGAGGGAGAGGGAGAGGGAGAGGGAGAGGGAGAGGGAGAGGGAGAGGGAGAGGGAGAGAGGGAGAGAGGGAGAGAGAGTGAGAGTGGTTACAGCTGCCAGGCAAGTTTGGAATGATCGCCCTCTTGTTGCGGAATTCAGCTTACCGGTCATGGCGGTGCACACGTACAGCTGTTTGATGTCACTGGTAAACGACCCGATGATGTTGGAAGTTGCACACACAGCGGCGCCGGTCATGGCTACTAGGCGTACACCAAACCGGAAGGAGAGCACCACGAATAAAGGAGCTGCAAGCAATGCAAATAATACAAGATTTGTTGCTGATGGTTACCAAAAGTCGCATCACTAGGTGCCCGATTGTGTGCTGTTGTAAATCTTTGAGATTTGTTCAGACGAGGGACTGGCTTCGGCGCTGTTTTGCGGTTAGAAGTTTTTCTCAGTGGGTAGCTGAAGTGGCTGACCACCAACTCCAAAATCAACGCCAACGGTGGCCAAACTTGAAAATCGGAAACAATGTTACCAAAAATACGGCCTGAAGATTGCTCAAGGGCCGTCACTCCAGGCAATCAAACCTTCGAGTTTGTCGGCCCCAACCGAGCGTACTGACTGTTGTGAAGAATGTGGGCGGAATTCCATTGACTTAAGTTTTTATTTCTATTTTTCATTAAATTTGGTTGATACTTAAGTTTGCGCAACATAAATCTTGCGCAAACTTGATTTTTTTTTAATTTTATTTTTTTGATACTTAAGTTTGCGCAAAATTGTCCTTGCGCAAACTTGAATTTTATTTTGATTTTTCATTTGATTTTTCTTGAAACTTTAGTTTGCGCAACGTGGTTTTTGCGCAATCTTAAGTTTTTATATATTAATTTTAATTAAATTTTTTATTATTTTTTTTATACTTATAATTGCGAAACATTGTCCTTGCGCAAACTCAAGTTTTTATTTTAATTTTTTATTAAATTTTTTGATACTTAAGTTTGCGCAACATAGTTCTTGCGCAATTTTGAGTTTTTATTTTTCATTTATTTATTTTTTATTCTTAAGTTTGCGCAACATAGTTCTTGCGCAACATAGTTCTTGCGCAAACTTAAGTTTTTATTTTTATTTTTTATTTAATTTTTTGGATACTTTAGTTTGCGCAACATTGTCCTTGTGCAAACTGAAGTTTTATATTAATTTTAATTAAATTTGTTTCATACTTAAAATTGCGCAACATTGTCCTTGCGCAAACTTAAATTTTATATTTATTAATTTTTTTTTGATACTTTAGTTTGCGCAACATTTTCCTTGCTAAAACTTAAGTTTTTATTCTTATTTTTATTAATTTTTTGGATACTTAAATTTGCGCAACATTGTCCTTGCGGGAACTTAAGTTTCATTTTTATTTTAATTAAATTTTTTGATACTTAAATTTGCGGAACATTTTCCTTGCGCTAAGTTTTTATATTTATTTTGTATTCTTTTTTGATAATTAAGTTTGCGCAACATTGTCCTTGCGCAAACTGAAGTTTAGTATTAATTTTTATTCATTTCCTTTGATACTTAATTTTGCGCAACATTCTCGTTGCGCAAACTAAAAAAATTTTTTTTTTAAATTGTTTGGTTGTTTAGTTTGCGCAACATAGTCCTTGCACAAACAAAAATTTCATTTTTATTATATTTAATTTTTTTGATACTTAAGTTTGCGCAATTTTGTCCTTGCGCAAACTGAAGTTTAATATTAATTCAAATATAATTCTTTTGATACTCAAATTTGCCAACATTCCTTGCGCAAACTTGTTTTTTTTTCTTTTTTAAAAAATTGTTTTATTCTTAAGTTTGCGCAACATAGTTCTTGCGCAAACTTAAATTTTTATTTTTTATTTTTTATTAATTTTTTTGATAGTTAAGTTTGCGCAACTTTGTCCTTGCGCAAACGTTAGTTTTATATTCATTTTTTATTCATTTTTTTGATACTTAAGTTTGCGCAACATTGTCCTTGCGCAAACTGAAGTTTAAAATTAATTTTTATTTAATTCTTTTGATACTTAAGTTTGCGCAACATTGTCCTTGCGCAAACTTAAGTTTTATATTTCTTTTTCATTTTTTATTTAATTGTTTTTATTCTTAAGTTTGCGCAACATAGTTCTTGCGCAAACTTAAGTTTTTATTTTTATTTTTATTTAATTTTTTGGATACTTAAGTTTGCGCAACATTGTCCTTGCGCAAACTTCAGTTTTTATTTTTTTATTTTTTTTATTTTTGGATACTTAAGTTTGCGTAACATTGTCCTTGCACAAACTGAAGTTTTATATTAATTTTTATTTAATTCTTTTGATACTTAAGTTTGCGCAACATTGTCCTTGCGCAAACTTGAGTTTTTATTTTTTTTCATTTTTAAGTTTGCGCAACATAGTTCTTGCGCAAACTTAAGTTTTTATTTTTATTTTTTATTTTATTTTTGGATACTTTAGTTTGCGCAACATTGTCCTTGCGCAAACTGAAGTTTTATAATAATTTTTATTTAATTCTTTTGATACTTTAGTTTGCGCAACATTGTCCTTGCGCAAACTTAATTTTTATATTTTTTTTTCATTTTTTATTTAATTGTTTTTATTCTTAAGTTTGCGCAACATAGTTCTTGCGCAAACTTTAGTTTTTATTTTTATTTTTTATTTTATTTTTAGAAACTTAAGTTTGCGCAACATTGTCCTTGCGCAAACTTGAGTTTTTATTTTTTTCATTTTTTATTTAATTGTTTTTCTTCTTAAGTTTGCGCAACATAGTTCTTGCGCAAACTTAAGTTTTTATTTTTTCATTTTTTATTTTAATTGTTTTACTTTTTAAGTTTGCGCAACATAGTTCTTGCGCAAACTTAAGTTTTTATTTTTATTTTTTATTTTATTTTTGTACACTTAAGTTTGCGCAACATTGTCCTTGCGCAAACTGAAGTTTTAAATTAATTTTTATTTAATTCTCTTGATACTTAAGTTTGCGCAACATTGTCCTTGCGCAAACTGAAGTTTTAAATTAATTTTTATTTAATTCTTTTGATACTTAAGTTTGCGCAACATTGTCCTTGCGCAAACTTAAGTTTTATATTTCTTTTTCATTTTTTATTTAATTGTTTTTATTCTTAAGTTTGCGCAACATAGATCTTGCGCAAACTAAAAAAAATTTTTTTTTATTATTATTTTTTTTGATACTTAAGTTTGCGCAACTTTGTCCTTGCGCAAACTGAAGTTAAGTATTAATTTTTATTAATTTCCTTTGATACTTTAGTTTGCGCAACATTGACCTTGCGCAAACTTCAGATTTTTTTATTTTTATTTAATTCTTTTGATACTTAAGTTTGCGCAACATTGTCCTTGCGCAAACTTAAGTTTTAGATTTTTTTTTCATTTTTTATTTAATTGTTTTTATTCTTAAGTTTGCGCAACATTGTCCTTGCGCAACTGAAGTTTTATATTAATTTTTATTTAATTCTTTTGATACTTTAGTTTGCGCAACATTGTCCTTGCGCAAACTTGAGTTTTTATTTTTTTTCATTTTTTATTTAATTGTTTTTCTTCTTAAGTTTGCGCAACATAGTTCTTGCGCAAACTTAAGTTTTTATTTTTCTATTTTTTTTATTTTTGGATACTTAAGTTTGCGCAACATTGTCCTTGCACAAACTGAAGTTTTATATTAATTTTTTTATTTAATTCTTTTGATACTTAGGTTTGCGCAACATTGTCCTTGCGCAAACTTGAGTTTTTATTTTTTTTCATTTTTAAGTTTGCGCAACATAGTTCTTGCGCAAACTAAAGTTTTTATTTTTATTTTTTATTTTATTTTTGTACACTTAAGTTTGCGCAACATTGTCCTTGCGCAAACTGAAGTTTTAAATTAATTTTTATTTAATTCTTTTGATACTTAAGTTTGCGCAACATTGTCCTTGCGCAAACTTAAGTTTTATATTTCTTTTTCATTTTTTATTTAATTGTTTTATTCTTGAGTTTGCGCAACATAGATCTTGCGCAAACTAAATTTTTTTTTTTTTTTTTTTTTTTTTTGATACTTAAGTTTGCGCAACTTTGTCCTTGCGCAAACTGAAGTTGAGTATTAATTTTTATTAATTTCCTTTGATATTTATTTTTGCGCAACATTGACCTTGCGCAAACTTCAGATTTTTTTTATTTTTTTTATATTATTCTTTTGATACTTAAGTTTGCGCAACATTGTCCTTGCGCAAATCAAAGTTTTCATTTTTATTTTTTATTTTATTTTTTGATATTTAAGTTTGCGCAACATTGTCCTTGCGCAAACTGAAGTTTTATATTAATTTTTATTTAATTCTTTTGATACTTAAGTTTGCGCAACATTGTCCTTGCGCAAACTTGAGTTTTTATTTTTATTTTTTATTTAATTTTTTGGATACTTAAAGTTTGCGCAACTTTGTCCTCGAGCAAACTGAAGTTTAGTATTAATTTTAATTTATTTCCTTCGATACTTAAGTTTGCGCAACATTGTCCTTTTGCAAACTTAAGTTTTTATTTTTATTTTTTATTTAATTTTTTGGATACTGAAGTTTGCGCAACTTTGTCCATGTGCAAACTGAAGTTATTATATTTTGTTTTTATTCAATTTTTTTGATTATTAAGTTTGCGCAACATTTTCCTTGCGCAAACTTGAGTTTTTATTTTTACTTTTATTTAATTTAAGTTTGCGCAACATAGTTCTTGCGCAAACTTAAGTTTTTATTTTTATTTTTTATTTTATTTGTGGATACTTAAGTTTGCGCATCATTGTCCTTGCGCAAACTGAAGTTTTATATTAATTTTCATTTAATTCTTTTGATACTTTGTCCTTGCGCAAACTTAAGTTTTATATTTTTTTTTTTCATTTTTTATTTAATTGTTTTTATTCTTAAGTTTGCGCAACATAGTTCTTGCGCAAACTTAAGTTTTTATTTTTATTTTTTATTTTATTTTTGGAAACTTAAGTTTGCGCAACATTGTCCTTGCGCAAACTGAAGTTTTAAATTAATTTTTATTTAATTCTTTTGATACTTTAGTTTGCGCAACATTGTCCTTGCGCAAACTTGAGTTTTATATTTCTTTATTTTTTATTTAATTGTTTTTATTCTTAAGTTTGCGCAACATAGTTCTTGCGCAAACTTAATTTTTTTTTATTTTTTTTTATACTTTAGTTTGCGCAACTTTGTCCTTGCGCAAACTGAAGTTGAGTATTAATTTTTATTAATTTCCTTTGGAACTTAAGTTTGCGCAACATTGACCTTGCGCAAACTTCAGATTTTTTTTATTTTTTTAATTTAATTCTTTTGATACTTAAGTTTGCGCAACATTGTCTTTGCGCAAATAAAAGTTTTTATTTTTATTTTTTATTTTATTTTTGGATACTTAAGTTTCCGCAACATTGTCCTTGCGCAAACTGAAGTTTTATATTAATTTTTATTTAATTCTTTTGATAATTAAGTTTGCGCAACATTGTCCTTGCGCAGACTTAAGTTTTTTTTATTTTAATTATTTTTTTGGATACTTAAATTTGCGCAACATTTTCCTTGCGCAAACTTAAGTTTTTATTTTAATTTTTTATTTTATTTTTGGATACTTAAGTTTGCGCAACAGTCCTTGCGCAAACTTGAGTTTTTATTTTTATTTTTTATTTAATTTTTTGGATACTTAAAGTTTGCGCAACTTTGTCCTCGAGCAAACTGAAGTTTAGTATTAATTTTAATTTATTTCCTTCGATACTTAAGTTTGCGCAACATTGTCCTCGTGCAAACTGAAGTTTAATTTTGATTTCTATTTAATTCTTTTGATACTTAAGTTTGCGCAACATTGTCCTTGCGCAAACTTTAGATTTTTTCTTTTTTCATTTTTTATTTAATTCTTTTGATTCTTAAGTTTGCGCAACATTGTCCTTGCGCAAACTTAAGTTTTTATTTTTATTTTTTATTTTATTTTTTGATACTTTAGTTTGCGCAACATTGTCCTTGCGCAAACTGAAGTTTTATAATTCTTTTTCATTTTTTATTTTATTGTTTTTATTCTTAAGTTTGCGCAACATTGTCCTTGCGCAAACTTGAGTTTTTATATTTTTTCATTTTTTATTTAATTGTTTTTATTCTTAAGTTTGCGCAACATAGTTCTTGTGCAAACTTAAGTTTTTATTTTTATTTTTTATTTAATTTTTTGGATAATTAAGTTTGCGCAACATTGTCCTTGCGCAAACTTCAGTTTTTATTTTTTAAATTTTTTTATTTTTGGATACTTAAGTTTGCGCAACATTGTCCTTGCACAAACTGAAGTTTTATATTAATTTTTATTTAATTGTTTTTATTCTTAAATTTGCGCAACATTGTCCTTGCGCAAACTTAAGTTTTATATTTATTTTTTATTCAATTTTTTTGATAATTAAGTTGGCGCAACATTGTCCTTGCGCAAACTTAAGTTTTTATTTTTATTTTTTATTTAATTTTTTGGATACTCAAGTTTGCGCAACTTTGTCCATGTGCAAACTGAAGTTATTATATTTTGTTTTTATTCAATTTTTTTGATTATTAAGTTTGCGCAACATTTTCCTTGCGCAAACTTGAGTTTTTATTTTTATTTTAATTAATTTTTTTGATAATTAAGTTTGCGCAACATTTACCTTGCGCAAACTGAAGTTTAGTAATAATTTTTATTTATTTCCTTTGATACTTCATATTGCGTAACATTCTCCTTGCGCAAACTATTATTATTATTTTTTTTTCGTAGTTAAGTTTGCGCAACATAGTCCTTGCGCAAACTTAAATTTTTATTTTTTATTGTTTTTTAATTCTTTTTGATACTAAAGTTTGCGCAACATTGTCCTTGCGCAAACTTAAGTTTTATATTCATTTTTTATTCATTTTTTTGATACTTAAGTTTGCGCAACTTTGTCCTTGTGCAAACTGAAGTTTTATATTAATTTCTATTTAATTCTTTTGATACTTAAGTTTGCGCAACATTGTCCTTGCGCAAACTTCAGTGTTTTTTATAATTTTTTTTATTTTTGGATACTTTAGTTTGCGCAACATTGTCCTTGCGCAAACTTCAGTGTTTTTTATAATTTTTTTTATTTTTGGATACTTTAGTTTTCGCAACATTGTCTTTGCGCAAACTTCAGTTTTTTTTTTGTTTTTTTTTGGGATACTTTAGTTTGCGCAACATTGTCCTTGCGCAAACTTAAGTTTTTATATTTTTTTTCATTTTTTATTTAATTGTTTTTATTCTTAAGTTTCCGCAACATAGTTCTTGCGCAAACTTAAGTTTTTATTTTTTTAAATTTTTTTTTGGATACTTAAGATTGCGCAACATTGTCCTTGCGCAAACTTAAGTTTTATATTAATTTTCATTTAATTGTTTTTATTCTTAAGTTTGCGCAACATAGTTCTTGCGCAAACTTAAGTTTTTATTTTTATTTTTTTTTTATTTTTGGATACTTTAGTTTGCGCAACATTGTCCTTGCGCAAACTGAAGTTTTATATTAATTTTTATTTAATTCTTTTGATACTTGAGTTTGCGCAACATTGTCCTTGCGCAAACTTCAGTTTTTATTATTTTTTTAATTTTATTTTTGGATACTTAAGATTGCGCAACATTGTCCTTGCGCAAACTGAAGTTTTATATTAATTTTTTTATAATTGTTTTTATTCTTAAGTTTGCGCAACATAGTTCTTGCGCAAACTTAAGTTTTTTTTTTTTTTTTTTTTTGGATACTTAAGTTTGCGCAACATTGTCCTTGCGCAAACTGAAGTTTTATATTAATTTTTATTTAATTCTTTTGATAATTAAGTTTGCGCAACATTGTCCTTGCGCAGACTTAAGTTTTTTTTATTTTAATTATTTTTTTGGATACTTAAATTTGCGCAACATTTTCCTTGCGCAAACTTAAGTTTTTATATTTATTTTTTATCCTTTTTTTGATAATTAAGTTTGCGCAACATTTTCCTTGCTAGTACTATTAGTTTAGTATTAATTTTTATTTATTTCCTTTGATACTTAATTTTGCGCAACATTCTCCTTGCGCAAACTAAATTTTGTTGTTGTTGTTGTTGTTGTTTAGTTTGCGCAACATAGTCCTTGCGCAAACTCAAGTTTTCATTTTTATTTTATATGTACATGTACATGTACATATGCATGTAAGTAAACTTCACAGGAACATGCATCAAATGGGGCATGGGGCATGGGACGATGTCCGAACTTTTAATAAGTTGAGAAATAAAAAAGAGAGTAAAAGACTATGAAAACACCACTATAACTATAGCTGACGTTCCCATGTACTGACTACTGTACGTGTGTATGAAGAACAGTACAGTGTTATATATAATAGTACATGTATACAATATTGTGTACACTGTACATGTACATGCACATGACTATGCATGTACTCGGGTACACACATGTGACCATGTGCCAAAATGAGTGGTCGTGAATCTGTGCAGGAAACCCTGGCCCGCTTTCTGTACTGTAGCAAAAAATCGCAGGATAGTTGCCTGGCTAACTCAGTACGTAAACTTCGAAATTCGAAGCGGTCATCACCGGTCAGTGCACGGTCGGAACTTACTAAGAGGGCCGCTGACTAGCAGAGGCAGGCTGATCAGCCAGCTGGCTGCCGTGGCGCTGGTCTGGAAATAGCTTTTCCACTGGACATAGAAGACTCCCATGGAGGCCACATAACCAGAAGCCAGGAGGTAGCTGACGTGGACTCCGGCCAGCACCACCCAGGCCCAGCCACGATCCACCGCGGTCCCCGGCGGGGACATGCCCGGCTATGTTGGGCAGTGCGGAGTTCCCACTATATGCAGTCAGCGGTGTCAGGGAAAACGTCTCTCTTCGAACGTTCCAAGATAGCAGTGGCTACGCATAGCATGCGCACGAGTAGGCACATCGGTTGGCTCAGCGTAAGGCAATGGACAAAGCGCGCGAGGTCGAGATGATCCTCCGGCCACACATTACAATGGCCAATGTCCACCGTGTGTGCCACAGCGTTTCGCCGCTTGTCGTTGGTAACCCGAACTTCCTCCAATACATTAGTTTACTGGAGTATGGTACCAATATGGCGCAATACCAATGCCTCCGTGTCGGGTCCTGTGGTTTAACTGCTGTGTGCAAATCGTGCCTTGACAGGAAGACCCGGGTTTTCGCTTCTCGCTCGTTTCTGAACCATCGAAATCCGTTACTTTGTGGGAAAGTTAAGGGAGCTTATTTGAAAATCCTGAAAATTAATTTGTATTTCATAAATAAATTTAAAATGACGGCGTTTCCTAGGTTCCGGTTTTGTCTATGTGCTCTACACGTTGACATGGGGTCTCAATGATGGACACAAAATCAATAAATGTGTGTAGACACAAAATTCGTGAACAAAGGGTTCGAAAAAGTTCATTTTGGGGTATATCGCAAAAAAGAAAACCACCACTCCAAATAAGCATTAGGCCTATAGTTATTTTGCTTCTTCGAAGTTTACTTTTCTTCTAATGGATTCCTAATTCAGTTCGGTTTATTAGAATGAAAGCCCGAGCGAAGTAAACACGTATAAGGAACGTGCAGTTTTAATTTGTCTTTGTTAAACAGTCGTCGTATTTGACGAATCTATTGCGCAAGTTGTATAGGTTTTTTTCAGACGGCTGTTGTGTGCACTGTTTCTCTCAATTCACCTAACTTGTTCGCGTTGTGTAGTCTTGCTTCACGTACATTTTCTATGGGTGATCTTTCCCTTTAAGCATGAGCGCTACCCCTCATTCATTACTCTACACATGGCCACTTGTCCCCATGATAGACGGGATGGGACTGCTTGCAAAGTTCTGGACATATGGCCCATCAGCATTTTTCTTTAAAAAAATGAACGTCCTGTGTGTCATCTGATTGTTTCAATTGTTGTTTTTTGTCTGTCAAAGGATTCGGACATTTGCGATGACTATATCGAGTTTGCGATAATTAAATGTATTCGACTTTCATCAACCAGGCGTACTCTCTTGTAAAGATCAACCAGTATGGAAGCAACTATCGATTTGCATTCATTTGGGTTTTGTGGACTTCCACGGCCCTATAGTTTAAGTCGTTATATGTATTTTGTTCTCCTTTTCACACTTACGCTATCATGCAGTATAGGCTAAACATTTTTCCGAGATCACTTCATTGACATGGTTCTCAAATTTATAGCTCTTGTATTTTTTTAAGTGAGCTATATTTGTATGCCTTTTTGCCAGAATTACTTTCTCATTGCATATTCAATTTGATATAATTATTCAAAGGCATTCGGCCTAGGACGGCCTATGACGGCCAATAGCCACTAGGACGTCACTATATAAGGCTCCGTTTATTTCATAGTACCAACACGAGTCCCTCTCAGTCACGCAGTTTTCAGTTACGGAAGGGAAAATAAATCCGGGGTAAAATTCCACCAGCATTATAATGTACACCTCATGCAATGTTAATTAATTGAGGTGAAGGAAACCTGTCTATGCTATATTATAATATGAGATTCTCTGTACAACTATAATTACTGTATACTGTACAATCATGTACATGCGTTGCTATACAATAATTATATATTTCTCATTAATCAGTGGTAAAACCAACCGATACTAGTCAGTCAGGCACACGGGGAACTTGGTAGTCAGCCAGCCAGCCAGCCAGCCAGCCAGCCAACCTGCCATTTTACCAACTACCAGGACAGCTAAGCAACCAGCCAACCAGCCAGCCAACCACCCGACCACCAATCATACCAAATTACCAGCCGGACAACCAAATCCAGCAACCCGGCATAAAACGAAAAACCTCCCACCGAACAAAAAATAATAAACAATTCGTGCAATTATGGCTGCCCTGCCAATAGGTCTTGTCAAATGTCATGACGTCATTGCGACCCTCGACATTTTCTTGCCAACATCAACCTTGATCGTGACTGTTCTTGCAATTAAGGTGGCTCTGCCGAGTGAAGCTTAGCTGTTCTCTGGTAATTACGGAAGAGTAATTTCGCTGTCATTCAAATCCTAGGGGGATTCGGTCCGCCTTCGACATAGTTCCGGCTTCTCTTACTTCGAGACAAACTGCGTGGATTGCTGCAAGTTCCAGGTAAGTTAGGTAAAAATTCAATTCAAGCCATTGCGATTTACACAGTTCGAGGTTGATTAACCAAACGATTCTAAACCGTTCGTCCAATTGGTAAGGTGCCTTTGCAGACTGTCTACATCAAGCTGTTCTAGAAAACAAAATAGACCAGATGTAAACCACTGTTCCGTCTTGGGACTATATACTGCAGTGAATAATCGCGTATAGCATAATTTGCATAGAATAATAAGATGACACTGTAAATGTGTTGGGAATTACGGTATTCAACAAACATTTAACCGACGCTGGTTAAAACTTTCAACTAGTACCATTTTTATCAATAAATGCCGGATTGCGTCGGCCAAACAGCAATCACAAACGCAAAAATGATCACAAAATGATTTGACAGTATTCAGACTGTATGTCACCCGAGGCACAGTAAAGCCAGTCAGTTATAATGAATGTCACGGAAAAGATATATCACCCTCACCCAATGTTCAACACCAAGTTGTACCTTTTTTACCTATCCAGTTTATTACATCATCCGCTGACAACTCAGCAATTGAGCACTTTCAGCTGACGGTGCACGCAGCATGCATCAAGGTTGAACCGCCATTCTCAGTCATGGAGGACAACACTCTACAATTCTGCATTAAATTCCAACTGCTCGGATGCCATTTGAAAATGCGGCTGAAAAAGGCGATTTTCATATTATCCAATTTATCTGTACGTAGTCACGCCCAGCTGCCTGATATTTTTTTTCTATCAGGCATTGGGCGAAACATTGAGCACTCAGAGCTTATTATCTCGAGCAGAGCAAACCCTCATTGTATTACATTGTCCTCGGCGTAAACATCACATTATATCTATGGTTTAAGGCACTTTACAAATCATTAAGACGAGGGGCAATTAATTGTTCTTAAAAAGAGATGATTTTTCTTCAACTGCTTCACCCTGCATCGTGAACACTTATTCCCGAACAATAATCTATTTTGCTGCAAGGCACACACCCAGCGGTCGTAACGCAAGCCATGTATTGGGTACGTCGAAAGATAGGCCCTAGGCCCTCTGTTGTGGTACACATTTGTTTGTCTTTACTTCATTTCAGAACACCCAAATGTGTAAAAGATGACAAAGCCATCTTTCTACAAAGTAATATGTACCAAATGATGTGTATAAATCCATGTCAGCAATTGAGAAACTAGGATTGTAAACATCGGGCAATCTACATTTTCATAGATTAGCACATGTATGTTGGTAATTAAAGCCAATAAACAGTTTGCAATGTTTTTATATCATTAAGTGTTGAAACAATAAATTCAAAAATAATTTTAATAAAAAGCAAAAACCTGAAGAAAAAAAACCAAGGGGCGTTTTGTTATAGTGTATTGATAGAGTATTTGTAAAATAAAAGCATTAGAGGAATTTTTGTTAGCATGTTGTGCTGGCACACTATTAAATACCATACGTGGCTAGAAGTACTGGTAATGTCTGCTTCAGCCAATGAGATCTCTACAGATCTCTATAAAGTGACATAATTTGAGTTGGAGGTCCTTGGCTAAAGGTTAGTAAAAGAGAGAGAGAAGAGAAGAGTCCTGCATGATGCAGGGCTGACCCCCTTCCATTATTTCTCTCTCTTCTCCTCTTCTACAAAGCGACAAATAAAAAGGAAAATTTGACACTTCTGGAAACTGGACACTTTTTGTAAGCACACCAGGGGTTCATTTATTCTGGGATACAATCAACAATCTGCATGTATTTTAAAAATTCATCTGACCAATATGGAGGCAATATCTTAAAGTCGGATGCCATTTAGTCCCGGAAGTAAAGTGCCAAGCATACACCGGCATCCTCATAGTCTCACAGATCAATCATCGACTCCCATGGTTCTAGCATCGGCACTTACACTGAGTGCGATGCAGATTTTTAACCTTGTTCAGACTCGGATCGGTTCATCAAGCTCTGTGCCTTCTCAGGAGTCAGGAGTCTAACATCTCCAGGGATGATGTCAACTCAGCCCGAGGAAACTTCACCTCTCGCTCCATCCACTTGGCAACAGTGAGAAGTTGCTTGTCTTGAAATCTCTGGCCAATCAGCTGCAAGCCAATGGGCATGCCCACAGAGGAAAGGATAGTGGGCACTGAAACGGCAGGTATACCTGCAGGGAAGTAAAGAAGACACAAAACAAATCAAATCAATTCAAATCAAATTGTGA
>OX465114.1:11239469-11274469 GCA_949987565.1 Luidia sarsii | reverse complement strand
AACAGCCGCTGCACGACAGTCGCTGTGTATGGAGGTTTGTAGCCTAAACAAAAAACAGACAGGGATGAATCAAGGGATGAGTGGTAACAAATTAATGAGCTTTGTCATTAATCACTAATGTCAATGCTTGCAGACAATCAATATGGATAAAATACACAAATTTAGCAAACGGCTTACTGACTAAAATGACCATAATGACCCAAAGTAGAGGGCCTGAAGATGCAATCCTAGCAGGACCTTTCACAAGGTCCTGCTAGGATCAAAACGTCAGGCTATCTACCTTTTTTAACATTCAATATAGAAATGGCCCAGGGAGAGAATTAGAAACTAGCTTCATGTGCAGAAACATTTCCAGAACGCTTCAAGCTGGTCAAAGCTGTTTCTGGCAAGCTGGGCCGATCGTAACAAGATTGAGATTTTAGTCTTGACCAGACCCTTCTGAAAGGCCAAAAATGGTTGGTGGCATTTCTCGTGGCAGACACTGGTGGCTTGTTCTCTTTAATGGGAGGGGGAAGAGCTGCCTTGACGAACTTACCCATCAGCATTTGGGATGCACATGTTGTTTGGATGCCTTTGGTGCTGTAGTTCCCCTTGACAGCGATAGGTATGCCAGCCATCTTCCCTTTTTTCTTCCCTAACAAAAAGCAACAAAAAACATAATAATAATTATGCTAGTGTTTCGAGAAAATGAACAGTTGCTTCCTTTGTCTTTGGTGGTAAGAGAGTGAAGTGAAACAGTAAGATAGATGCATGGATACAATACTGTGTTAATTTGCTAGTGTGTATGGCTAGAAGCTATGGAGCTATGGTCTCGGGGGAATGGGCTGCATTGGTGCAACCACAAGCTCACTGTTTCCATAACCTTGCGGGTTGAATCCGTAGCCAATATATTTGGACAAGTCGAAAGGTAATTTAATGAAAGTGTGGCATGGCCACTTAGTTGTTAGTTGTTTTTTAATATCCTTGCAGCATAAGTTAAAATAGTAAATACCCCCTCTGGATTTTGAATTGCTTTTAGAAAACCCCCACTCCTACTGGTAAAGTAATGTCTTTATTACGCGCATAATTAGCACTTAAGGACAGTAGCCCCCTTGTTCTCCAGCCCCAGCCCTGTGTATTTCCTGCTTAACTACTGTAGTGTAGAGTCACTTTGCAGACCGGCAGTGGAGTGAACCACACGCGCTATCCCTACTCCAATTCAGTCTAGATACTGCCCTTTCGATTTGTTCTGGTCTACCCTTGGTAAGTTATCTTTATTACTGTATAAATTGTAAATCGCCAGATTAGGATATAAGGATTTATTGTATTGTATTTTCATTGTATTTTTCTCAAGCCCTCTTTTGCTTGGTTTTGTCTTGATTTTTGGACATGCATGTAGGTTTTCCCAAGGACTGGAAGTGTGATCAGATTTATAGTCGTTTTATTTTCCCTCGTTTCCCTTTATGGAATTGAGCAGACCTGGGATTGATCTCATGATTTGATTGGTTGTCTTGAAATAGATGGCATTGTAGTATAGTTGAATTTACTTTTACTTTGATTGGTTTTTATGTTGCTTATGTCATTTTCCAGTTTCTCAGTTTCTTTGGAGTTAGAGATAGTTGACTTGTGTTGAGACAAGATTGTGTTTTTATATTTGTTTGACCTTAGTTGAAAGTTGCGATACTTTTAAGTTAGATGCTTTAGATGCATTTGTGTACTGGCGTACTTTTTTCCCTTGCATTGATTTTTGTATTTGTGCCATCTTATGGGAGAGCTATGGTCTCTTTGCTCAGTACTTTGTTCTTGGATAGTAGCCACACAGGAAGTTATAGACAATGGAGACTGTGTTCCTTATGTTTAGACTTGCCTCTAGTCCCTGTAGGAGTAATTTAGTGGACATACACCACTGTAGGCGTATGTATGATGTACTACATAACCTTCATGTAGGAGGACTGGTGGAAGTTTACTTAGTACCACCAGCTGGTTTCACTCCAGTGATTTGGGAGGTGTAGACCTGAGCCACTGAGCTTATCAGCTCATTAGATATTCACAGGGAAAATGGTTGTTTTTGTGTGGACCATGGTTGGTTAATCCTGTTGGGAATGGGCAATGTGGTTAGAGCCAAGTATTCACAGGAGGGTTGATTTAGTTTTTTTTCTATAGTGTTATTATTACTGACATTTACCCTTGTGCTATTGAGCGAAAATACTTATTGTGTTCTATAATTTTATCTTTATTTGCAGGTTGTTGAAGTTGTTGTTTTTGACCTGTAACCGGATTTTTATACTGTGTTGGTCTTGAGGGTCTTGTCTTACATCATTTTTTATTATTGGTCTTGAGGGTCTTGTCTTACATCATTTTTTATTATTGGTCTTGAGGGTCTTGTCTTACATCATTTTTTATTATTGGTCTTGAGGGTCTTGTCTTACATCATTTTTTATTATTGGTCTTGAGGGTCTTGCCTTACATCATTTTTTATTATTGGTCTTGTTGGTCTTACCTCATTTTTATAGTTGGTCTGTCTTAATTTCTTCCTTTCCTGCTTTCTTACTCTTTTACTCTCTTACTCTCTTTC
This sequence comes from Luidia sarsii, assembly GCA_949987565.1. Classification (NCBI taxonomy): domain Eukaryota; kingdom Metazoa; phylum Echinodermata; class Asteroidea; order Paxillosida; family Luidiidae; genus Luidia; species Luidia sarsii. The sequence goes on along the minus strand of OX465114.1, from coordinate 11,271,915 downwards.
TCTCTCGCTTTCTTACTTTCTTACCTTTCTCAGTCTCACCTTTTTTTTGTGTACTGCCAGTGAGAAGAGATCTGGTCAGTCTGGATGAGATTTTTTTGCATTAAATTTGGTTTCGCTCTTTTGGATTTAAACACGGTTGTCTGTCCCTATTTATTGAAATTCTCTCCTCGCGACTTGTCCCACACTCGATCTATAGTTTTCTTTGCAAGTGAGTTCCCCAAACTCTTCAGTATTTTTTTCCAATTAGGTAGCGTGCTCATTTTTCAGGCTACATTTTTTCCCCCTTTCTATTTTTTTGGTGGAGAATCCGGGTAGTGGGACTTATTTTCGTATAGAACTTAGCCAGGTTTTTTTTATTTTTATAAATAGGGATAGTATAGTTTTTTTTTCCAAGGCCAACACAGTATTTAAGTTTTGGAAGCGGATCGGGAGCAATGGCTGAGACACCAAGGATGGCGGCGCCTGTACCGGAGACACCAGCTCCTCCAGTACTGACGCCATATTCGTATGGCAAGTCCTCACCATCTCCGCAACCCACTCAACAAGCGATGGCGACCCAACCCCTGCTCCTCGCTGAGTTCGACCCCATCCCACCTGTACCAGGACTTCCAGGAGAGAGACAGCCCCAGGCTCAGCAGCCGAGGATGGTGACTACCCACCAGGTGAAGGGAGTGCCGATCTTCTCAGGCAAGGACAGGCATGGTCCCCGCCTAGAAGACTGGATCCGAGACCTCCGGTTCCTCCTCCTGTCCAAGGGAACTTTGCCAGGAACTCTCCACTTCCAGGAAGTCGTGAGACATACTGGAGGGAGGGCGAGGGACGTCCTACTCAATCTGGACAGCAGGACCCCCGAGGGTGTAGATGCCGAGATGGCGTTTGCCGAGCTCCTGGAGGAATACGGCGAGGACAGGAATGCCCTGTCCCCTGTGGCAAAGTTTTATGCACGGGTACAACGGGATAACGAAACTCCAATGGAGTATGCAATCGCATTGGAGTCCACCCTGAGGGAGGTGGAGGAGGCGCGGAGACGGAGGGGACAACAACTGGCAGAGGAGGAGAGCCGGGACAGGATGTTGTCCGCTCAGTTTATGACTGGCCTACGGGACCTGCGCTTCAGGCAGAGGCTGGCGCCCATGCAACCTCGTTTCATGGCCTTCCGAGATGTCCGCCGGGAACTCCACGTCATTGCTGATGAAGAGAGACGAGCAGGGGAGATGCGGCGGCAGCCTAACTCCTTCCTCTCCATGAACGAGGTTGTGCAGAGCTTGTCCCAAGTCAAGACCAAGGGGGATGCCACGAAGCAAGCGCTACCTGTGAAGGAGGCTGCTACTCCACCCCGATCCGCACCCATCGACACCGTATCCCCTAGCCTGCAGCAGCTGCTAACCCAGCAGTTGGGCGAGATGAAGGTCATGCACCGGGAACAAATGGAGGCCTTAGGACAGCAAGGGCAGCGCTTGACTCGACTCGAGGCGGCAGTTTTCAGGCCTCAGAATCAGATGCCTGCTCAGCAACGCCCAAAGCCACAATACACCGGGTGCTTCAACTGCGGGAGTCGGAGCCACCTCGCAAGGAATTGCCCCGGGGAACAACGACCACCGAACCACGCCAATCAGCCCATGATGACATCAAGCGCACCAGCCCGTGTTCAGCAAGCCTACCCGCCGACTCGACCCCAGATCAATCAGATGGCAGCTGAGGCTCCAACCGCTCCGTTAAACGAGCAGAACCTGCAGATGTAGGGCGGTCAGCGGGTTCGTCAAACAAATGCCCACCTAGCCACACCCCTGTTGCTTCCAGTCGCAATGACCAACGCCCAACAGCCGATGACAGTAATGTAGCAGGAGACGCTATGCTACCGTTAGCTGGACATATTAACCGTGCTGAGATTAAGGTCTCTGGTATCCTCGCTACATCCCTGTTGGACACTGGTTCCCAAGTCACCACCATAACAGATGAGTTTGTGAGAAGGCACCCTACACTGAGCCAGCAACCACTCCGTCCCTCTGACGTGTCCATAAGTGGAGCTGGAGGTCAGGTTGTCGCACACCGTGGTGTTATTGCGGTTGACCTGGAGGTAATGGGTCAAAGCATTCGTAAAGTGCCAGCATTCGTCGTTCCAGCGACCCCTTTCCGGCTGGAAACCCCAGTTCTCATCGGGACCAACGTGATCAGAGCCAGTCGAGATCAAATGAAATCGACTCATGGACGGCACTTCATGGAGAAGAGTCAGAGGATGTCCCAGCCCTGGTTCGCAGCGTTCCGATTCGTAAATGCAGATGGAGCCGACATCGCTCACGTGGATGGAGAAATTGGGCATTTGAGGTTTTCTGGTAGCCGCCCACTGGAGATTAAGCCGGGGATGGAAGTCTCCTTCTTAGCACGAGCACCACATGCTACCAAGGGAAGGAAGTTTACTGCTTTGGTGGATGGGGAGAGCAGATCGTTAGCAGTTGGTCGACTCTTGGTAGAAGTGTCAGGGGGTAAGGCACCAGTCAAGCTCCTCAATACTTCAAGCCATGTGGTGACTATCCGAAGAAACATGAGGGTTGCTACTCTGTCGTGTATCCAGGCTGTTGATGGGACACCGGCTTGTCAAGGAGAGACGATGAGTGCAGAGCAGACAGTGAACGCTGCACCGGAACTTCCAGAGGTGGATTTGTCCAAGGCGGCTTTGACTCCATCCGAGAGGGAAGCTGTACAGAAACTGCTTGCCCAGAATATGGATGTGTTCTCCACTAGCCCCCTTGATGTTGGTTGCACTTCCACAATCCTACACGAGATACCACTTGTGGACTCCCGCCCTTTTCGTTTACCCTATCGGCGCATACCACCATCTCAGTTCCAAGAAGTACACGAGCACATCAAAGAACTGAAGGCTGGTGGGATAATCAAGACAAGCCAGAGCCCATTTGCCTCACCTATCGTTATCGTACGAAAGAAGGATGGCCGCATACGCCTATGTGTGGACTATAGGCACTTGAATTCAAGGACTGTTCGTGATGCACACCCTCTCCCTCGAATTGATGAATCCCTCGATGCGCTTGGCAATGCTAAGTACTTCTCCTGCCTGGACTTGACCTCTGGTTATCTCCAGGTACAGATGGCGGAGCAAGACCGACAGAAGACAGCCTTCACCTCACCAATGGGCCTATATGAGTACACCCGTATGCCTTTCGGACTGACTAATGCACCAGCGACCTTCCAACGGCTGATGACCATGGTTCTGGGGGACATGAACTACTCCGAAGTCCTCATCTACCTGGACGACATTGTAGTCTTCAGTTCAACCATCGAAGAACACTTACAGCGTTTGGGGAGAGTGTTCTCGAGACTGAGGGAACATGGCCTCAAGCTTAAACCCTCCAAGTGTCACCTGTTCAAGACAGAGGTCGGATACTTAGGGCACGTCATATCCGAGAAGGGCATCGCAACTGATCCGGCAAAACTTGAAGTCGTCAAGGGATGGCCCACCCCAAAATCGAAGAAAGATGTCCGAGCCTTCCTTGGGTTCACCGGCTACTACCGGCGATTCATCCGGAATTATGCCCAGGTAGCGAAGCCCCTCTTTGGTCTGATCGGAGGGAAGCGGGGTGTCCGAGATGGTCCCTTCGTATGGAACGACGATTGCCAGACTGCGTTCAAGGCATTGATAGAGAGGATGACAACGGCACCCATCCTTGCTTTCGCTGATTACCAACAGCCCTTCATCGTGCAAACTGACGCTTCCGGTGGTGGCCTGGGAGCTGTGTTGGTACAGAGTCAGGATGGCCGAGAGAGGGTAATAGCCTACGCTAGTCGGACTCTCACCCCCGCCGAAGCGAAGTATCCAGCCCACAAGCTGGAATTTCGGGCACTCCACTGGGCAGTGACTGTAAAATTCCGTGACTACCTGTATGGACAGAGAGTAACAGCCATCACTGATAATAACCCCTTGACCTATGTCCTGAAGAAGGCCAAGTTGGACGCACACGGTCAGAGATGGGTTAGTGATCTATCTATTTTTGACCTAGACATTGAGTATCGGCCTGGCAAGGCTAACACTAACGCCGACGCTCTCTCCAGGATCTCCTGCGACCGGGTACGCCAAATCCTTGATGAGACCAACCAGGGGATGAGAGCAGATACTTCAGGTGGAAATGTTGATTCTGGTAGGGATGGCAATGTGGATAGTGTGAGAGACCCCGCGCTTAAACAGTCTGTGGGTAGTGCACCCACCCTTGAGGTGCACCAGACCGTTGCGAGTACAGGGAGCCACTCATCCGCTACAGCCAGTCCTGACCAAGAACGCCCTGAAGATAGAGGTCTACCTGTGGAAGCTGATTCGAGTACAAGTCATCCGTCTCAACCCGCTGATGATGCAGCGAGGCAGGCAGGTGTATCGCCAGGGGATGTATCTAGTCAACCTGTTGGGGCAAGTGTCACCCAATCTAGGAACGCCAGCCTTCAAGACGCACAGCAGAATGACCCGGACATATGTCGTGTCCTGCAGTTAAAGTCGACACAGGCTAGGAGGTTAAGTCGAAGGCAAGCTGCAAAGGAGTCCGGCGCTGTGAGGAAGCTACTTCACTCATGGAAACACCTGGCAGTGAAAGATGGCCTGCTTGTCTACCGGAAGGGTGAGGATGGCAGACGATTTCTGCTGGTGCTGCCGAAGGTGATGAGGATCCAGATCCTCCAGCATATCCATGACTCCATGGGACACATGGGTCTGGAGAAGACCCTGCAGCATGCCAAGGATCGCTACTTCTGGCCGGAGATGTATTCGGAGGTCAGGAGTTACATCCATTCCTGTAGGCGATGTACCCTTAGGAAAGCCCCCGACTCCAAGAGACGTGCTGGTCTGAAGAGTATCAGAACGACGAGGCCCCTTGAGTTGATTTGCATCGACTTCTTGAGTCTAGAGCGCTCAAAAGGAGGATTTGAGAATGTGCTTGTCGTCACTGATCACTTTACCAGGTATGCCAAGGCCTACGCTACACGAGATCAGAAGGCAGGAACTGTGGCCCGAGTCCTTTGGGGCGGGTTTATGGTCAACTATGGAATCCCAGAGAGAATCCACTCCGATCAGGGGAAATGCTTCGACTCTGCTGTTGTTCGAGAGTTATGCAGCATGCTAGGAGTACAGAAGACCAGGACCACACCATATCACCCCCAAGGAAATGGTATGGTGGAGCGGTTCAATCGAACTCTGCTGGCCATGCTGGGCACGCTAGAGCCAGACCAGAAGCCGGACTGGGCAGCACACTTGGGAACGCTTACCCATGCCTATAACTGCAGCAAGCACGAATCGACTGGACATTCACCATTCCACCTCATGTTCCTGCGAAAGCCGAAGATACCAGTAGACCTCCTGTGCTCTACCGGCATATCGACTGACCCTGAAACACGTCCAGATGAGCACGATTACTCCCATCACATTCAGCGGATCCGCCAGCAGATTCGCGAAGTCTACCAAGATGTACAGGCGAATGCGGAGAGAGCCAGGACCAAACAGAAGGCGGGATATGATCAGAAGGTGCGTGCGGTTGAACTACAGCCAGGGGACAAGGTTCTCGCTGCCAACAAGTCTCTGCGTGGGAAAGCAAAGCTGAAGGACCGATGGGAAACAACCCCGTACGTCGTAGTCAAGAAGTTGCAGGGCATCCCATCCTATCTTGTCAGACGGACTGGTTCCTCAGTCACGAGGACTCTTCATCGGGATATGCTGTTGTTGTGCCCATTTCATGTGAGTTCTTCCAGCAACGCCAGATCTGAGTCAGACGGTAGCCGCAGTTTGCCAGATGTGTCTGCTGCAAGCAGGGAACCTGGTGTAGCACCATCCCGAGAGGTTTTGAGTACTGCTTCGAAGACTCACACGAGCCTCAGTGAGTCAGAAGACGACAGGAGTACAGCTGAATCTCTGAGAGAGGCCACTTCAGACGACGAAGCACCAGCTTATCGCCCCCGCAGATCCATTAGGCCTCCCAAGCGTTATGGTGACTGGCAGCATGATTGATACACTCTAGTCTCTAGTCCAATAGTCAAATCCTGTGTACATGCCTAGATTTTTATTATCTTTCGTCCTCCGTTCTCTAGTTTTACAGTTGCTGAGGACAGCAACGAGTTTAGAAGGCGCGAGTGTGGCATGGCCACTTAGTTGTTAGTTGTTTTTTAATATCCTTGCAGCATAAGTTAAAATAGTAAATACCCCCTCTGGATTTTGAATTGCTTTTAGAAAACCCCCACTCCTACTGGTAAAGTAATGTCTTTATTACGCGCATAATTAGCACTTAAGGACAGTAGCCCCCTTGTTCTCCAGCCCCAGCCCTGTGTATTTCCTGCTTAACTACTGTAGTGTAGAGTCACTTTGCAGACCGGCAGTGGAGTGAACCACACGCGCTATCCCTACTCCAATTCAGTCTAGATACTGCCCTTTCGATTTGTTCTGGTCTACCCTTGGTAAGTTATCTTTATTACTGTATAAATTGTAAATCGCCAGATTAGGATATAAGGATTTATTGTATTGTATTTTCATTGTATTTTTCTCAAGCCCTCTTTTGCTTGGTTTTGTCTTGATTTTTGGACATGCATGTAGGTTTTCCCAAGGACTGGAAGTGTGATCAGATTTATAGTCGTTTTATTTTCCCTCGTTTCCCTTTATGGAATTGAGCAGACCTGGGATTGATCTCATGATTTGATTGGTTGTCTTGAAATAGATGGCATTGTAGTATAGTTGAATTTACTTTTACTTTGATTGGTTTTTATGTTGCTTATGTCATTTTCCAGTTTCTCAGTTTCTTTGGAGTTAGAGATAGTTGACTTGTGTTGAGACAAGATTGTGTTTTTATATTTGTTTGACCTTAGTTGAAAGTTGCGATACTTTTAAGTTAGATGCTTTAGATGCATTTGTGTACTGGCGTACTTTTTTCCCTTGCATTGATTTTTGTATTTGTGCCATCTTATGGGAGAGCTATGGTCTCTTTGCTCAGTACTTTGTTCTTGGATAGTAGCCACACAGGAAGTTATAGACAATGGAGACTGTGTTCCTTATGTTTAGACTTGCCTCTAGTCCCTGTAGGAGTAATTTAGTGGACATACACCACTGTAGGCGTATGTATGATGTACTACATAACCTTCATGTAGGAGGACTGGTGGAAGTTTACTTAGTACCACCAGCTGGTTTCACTCCAGTGATTTGGGAGGTGTAGACCTGAGCCACTGAGCTTATCAGCTCATTAGATATTCACAGGGAAAATGGTTGTTTTTGTGTGGACCATGGTTGGTTAATCCTGTTGGGAATGGGCAATGTGGTTAGAGCCAAGTATTCACAGGAGGGTTGATTTAGTTTTTTTTCTATAGTGTTATTATTACTGACATTTACCCTTGTGCTATTGAGCGAAAATACTTATTGTGTTCTATAATTTTATCTTTATTTGCAGGTTGTTGAAGTTGTTGTTTTTGACCTGTAACCGGATTTTTATACTGTGTTGGTCTTGAGGGTCTTGTCTTACATCATTTTTTATTATTGGTCTTGAGGGTCTTGTCTTACATCATTTTTTATTATTGGTCTTGAGGGTCTTGTCTTACATCATTTTTTATTATTGGTCTTGAGGGTCTTGTCTTACATCATTTTTTATTATTGGTCTTGAGGGTCTTGCCTTACATCATTTTTTATTATTGGTCTTGTTGGTCTTACCTCATTTTTATAGTTGGTCTGTCTTAATTTCTTCCTTTCCTGCTTTCTTACTCTTTTACTCTCTTACTCTCTTTCTCTCTCGCTTTCTTACTTTCTTACCTTTCTCAGTCTCACCTTTTTTTTGTGTACTGCCAGTGAGAAGAGATCTGGTCAGTCTGGATGAGATTTTTTTGCATTAAATTTGGTTTCGCTCTTTTGGATTTAAACACGGTTGTCTGTCCCTATTTATTGAAATTCTCTCCTCGCGACTTGTCCCACACTCGATCTATAGTTTTCTTTGCAAGTGAGTTCCCCAAACTCTTCAGTATTTTTTTCCAATTAGGTAGCGTGCTCATTTTTCAGGCTACAAAAGCAGCAAACTGGAGTGAACCAGCACAGTATCATCTAAGCCATCCAGCTCTTAGGATGTGGCCTATCCCTTTCCTGAGGTAGGGCACCAGTTAGATGTGACTCACCCAAAATACCCAAAATTGAAAATCCTGATTTAGCATTAAAAATATTCATTGGTATATTATATAATACCAGATGAAATGTGAATGTCATCTTTGACTTTCAGGCTTATTCAAGCCTTATTTGAAGGTTCTTTTAATTAATAAAAATTATGCCCGTAGTTTTTGTGGGCACAGTTCTTTCCGTCATGGGGGGGGGACATATTTGTTTATCTATTTGAAATAAAAAGAATTCCAAAATGCATTGCAGTTGAACTTTGCCGTAGAATTCGGTCACATTATTATTTGCTATTTTTCTGAACTGACCTTTTTTGAAAAACCTTGGTTTTTTTTCAGACATATAAGAGTTGAATGCAAACCTTGTCTGATTCTTTCGCTGGCCTCTTTTGTCTGTCTCTCAGCCAGTTCTGGAGTCAGGGTCACAAATGCATTCAGCTGCTGCAGGGACTGAGCACGCTGCATACACAACTTATACAACTCCTCCACCGAAAGACTTCCATTGCGAAGCCTTAGGGCAACCTAGAAAGACGAACCGAAAACAACACCAAGAAGCAAAAAGTTAAAAAGATGACTTCAATGTATTTTGCACACTACTCACTAGACAATTAACATCAGTATCACTACACTAGTATCAGGTCTCGATCGAAAATGTATGAGAATGGCAAGATCGAAGCCTGTTCTGTGTGTGACCTCCGACTCTCCAACGTGACCCTGGTGGCAGCCATTTCTTTACAATTACGCAGTGGCTGTTGTTACGGCAGTCGTCCGTGTGGTTCCCTGACTTGATTGTATTTCGTCAGCATTGCAGGCTGGTTGAACCAGTCTATTACTTTAGTATTAGCTGATAGTCTGGTTCCAAGAGCTAAACATCCTGACAAATACTGTAAAGTCAGGGAACCACACGGACGACTGCCGTAACAACAGCCACTGCGTTACAATTAATACCTGAGGCATGCTAACCTACAGTACAAATACAGGTAGTACAGTAGTAGACTAGAAATAGAAGTAAAACTTAGTAGTTAAACGGCGTAACACTTAGAAACAGAAGACAGCATTTTTCACTACAATACTAGCTTTGTTTCTCTTCCTACCTCCATGGTTTACAAAAGCTGACCCAACGGCTAACGCCCACAATTTGCACAATGACAAACCCAACATTTTAACAAACATCGTAATAATAATCATTCTAATATTAATAATAACATTCGCTGTACTTAAAACTGGTACTAACCTCTCGTATCCTTTCCATAAGCATGATGATTAAAACCTTGATGATATTTATATCTTTCGAGGACTTGAAACACAGATTCAACACTCGTAATCGTATCGACAGACCCGATTATTATGGTGTTTCTGCAGCACACGTGCGCATGTGTGCGTGTGTAAATGCCTGCAATGGTGGACCATTAGCAAAATGCACACCTGACAATAGTGGACCCTCACCAATCGCGGACGTCCTCGGTTAGAATTGAACAATTTTTTGGAAGCTTAACCATCAAACGTGGACGCAGTTTCGATATCTTGTCGATCGGAAGTACGTCCGCGATTGTATAGAAGCTACCAGGATTGTGCGTAAAATTGGACGACTTCGAGCGGTCTCGTGTGCATCTTATACTTATTCACGGGAAAAGAATTTAAAGTACGCCCTCAAGCGGTTAGTCTCCGTAAGCCCTCCACTCTTCTCGCCGAGGCGCCATTTTGGTCCACGGTTATTCGGTACAATAAAGCTGTACAACAAAGCGGTAAGTTTTACATTCTTGTGTTAGGGCTAATTGAGTAAATTATGGATCACAATCCCTTACAAATGTTTGATGCATAGTTGCAGTTTCTCGATACAAATTAGTGTGTGAGTTGCGCAGGCAACAATGCACACAGTGTCCTGTGCATCGCGCCGCGAGCTCGCGACGCGCGCCGAGCCCGTCATCCAGTCAGTAAGGGGGGAAAAACTCAGATTTCTCCAAAACCGCCCTCTCAATGTTGTAACAAAAAATAAGTTTTGGTGCTTGATTATAGAAACATGTTCTGTGTAATTTTCATGGCTGAACTCCATCCAGTTTTCGAGAAAAAAACGAAAGAATTCACGAACTGCCGTGGTTTGCCATAGGTTTGTGCGATAAACACGGCCAATGTTTGTCATCCATACCCATGATGCTTTGCGAATGTCGAAAAGGTTTATTAAAATTACACAGAAAATGTGTCTACAATCAAGCACCAAAACTTATTTTTTGTTACAACATTGAGAGGGCGGTTTTGGAGAAATCTTACTTTTTTCCCCCCTTACTGACTGGATGACGGGCTCGGCACGCGTCGCGAGCTAGCGGCGCAGTGTACAGGACGGTGTGTGCATTGTTGCCTGTGCGCGCTGAGCCCGTCATCCAGTCAGTAAGGGGGTAAAAACAAAGATTTCTCCAAAACCAATTCAATCGCGATCCACTTTTTGATTTTTTCTAGTGGGAATGCACCATATACAAGACCGGTAAACCGGTTTACCGCTTATTTTTTCAATCCGGCAAACTGGTTGGCGAATTCTCTGGTAACTCCCACGGCTACTTAAAATTGTACAAATGATAAAAACGCAGGTGTCCCCAACCTGACGATACCCGCTATGTGTGTCCGTTTTGTATGGATTTCTATTTTGACACTCGATCGTGCTGCATGGCGGCAGTCATAGCATGGCAGTATTTGTAACTATCAAACATGATGGTGCATCGACATCTCAAGTGTTAGGGGGTAATTAAGCTATATGAATCAGGGTAGGCCCTATTCATAGTCTAGATGGGCAAGGGAAAGTTTGACCGTGGGACAATTTGAATCAGGACAGATCGATCGCACAAGAGACTCCATCTCTGCCATTGTGAAGCAGGGCGTGCTGAGTGGAATATTCTCGGTTTGCGAAACTTTAGCATGAACTTATTATGATAATCCTGGATATACTAACATTACCTTTGTTCACGTCTTGGTCCAAGTTACACAGACTTATATCATGTTTATCTCATATTCATATTTTGGAAATGATCAGTCATATTCAAAAATTTTGGCATATTCTTTTTCAGTGAAACATTTCTATGGACCTTATCATCACAAATTAAAACCAAACTAGGTGTGATGAGAAATCATGTAACTTGACCACTGGAACTCAGTTAATTATAAGTAGGCATGTACTTGATTAAGAAAGAGGATTAAGAGATGCCCTTCGGCCCTTGGTCTATGTCTTTTTTTTTAAATTAAAACCACAAAAATACTGGAACTTTTTCTTCCTCAGTGAAGTGCGGTCTCATACAGATTTTTTTGCTTATGTGATCTGAGATATATTGGCTTCACCTGCCGCTTTTCAATATGACATAGATATTTCTGGCAAGTATGTGCACTTTTTTGCACACACAGGACTTGAGAACACGGATAAGATCTCACCGCAGAATTTAACCTCTACAAGCATGACAAGAGGCTGGATCATGGTGTGTCCTGGGTGTTCACCCGAAAGTAAAAAGTTGTTCAGCCATTGTATTGGTAAGTTTTTCATATCATAAAATAACGACATGTACATTGCTAAGTTTAGGATTTTTAACAAATTCGCCAAACAAATTACCACAAGGGAAACTGACTGAATCAATTTAAAAGGCTCACGGAAGTAAAGAGTAAAAATATCTGAAGAATTTGAAGAATTTTTATGGTAAAAAAAACTTTGTAAGTATTCTGCAACACATTTCCATGTCCCTAAAAAAACTTGTATGATGTCACCCGACCTGCAGAACTTTGGGGGAAATTTACAAGTCTTCCACCAAGATCTTCCCCATCGTTGTGACCATCGCTCTGAAATAAAAGGATCCTGAAGGAGGACTTGTGAATTTCCTCACAGTTATGCAGTTGAAGTCAAAATATTTTTAGGGATGTGGAAATCCTTTGATGAAAAACACTTAAAAAGCTCTTTATTTCATTAAAATGGAAAATAATCAATTTAATATTGATTTATAAACATTTAAAAACTATAATCTTCCAATACTCTGTATTTTTACTCTTTATTTCCAGGAACCTTTAAGACATTCATTGAACAGAGTGAACAGAGAAGAGTTGTTTGGAAAGGGATTCAAACCAGCGACCTCCAGAATACATGTACCGTACCTGGTCTTACCATCTGAGCTACCAGCTGTATGTCCTGGAGGTCAGTGGTTCCAATCCCACTCGTCAACTTTTCTTTGTTCATTCCTCGTTGTCTTCGAGTTAATCCAGTTAGTTTCGCTTGTGGTTATTTGTTGAACATATTGATGAGACCTGCATGGGATGCCCCATGTACTGTATTTTGGGTTGAAACATTGATAATGCTACACATATCTTGAAGTGATATGTGGGATATAGTATGTGAGTGGTTTCATGGTTCCTCACCGTTAAATAAAGACAGATCTTTTTCCAGTCAAAGTTTTCTTTGCCATTTTCGGAGATTGTTCACAAAAATTCCCAGTCAGTTTGTCTTTCATTTCTTTGAACAGATCTTTTTAGTTGACTTTAGAGGGATACCACCAACGTAGGGCTGGATAGTCAGTTGGTAGAGCGCCTATACGGTATTATGGAGGTCGCTGGCTCGAATCCTACTCCAGTCAACTTTTCTTTGTTCACTCCTCAATGTCTTATAATTAATCCAGTCAGTTTCTCCTAGGGTTATTTGTAGAGTTAGGTTAGATTTGAATGAAATGTCAGCCAAGTATTGCAGGCACCATTGCATTCTTTTATCTATTTTAGTACTATTTATTTATTTATTTATATATTTGTTTCACTTTTTATCTCGATACAGGACACCGACTTTCAAGATTTGATGTTGTGTCCAGGCCGGGGCTTTGCAGATGTGTTTTCCTACTCAGCCTTATTCCTGATCCAATTCATGTCTAGGGTTCATTTTTTTCAAATTGTATTTTAAAGTTTGAAGCTTTGGGCCAGATGAAGTAATATAGTGCTTTGAAAGTAGATTTGCAATAACCCATTTTTTAGCTGTTTGGAATTTTGCAATTTAACAGGTGTTTGTGATCATTTGTATACTCTCTTGTGTGCATAATTTGCAGCTAGTTTGCTTTAAAACATATCCTGTGTAGCATACCGTGAACATACAAAAATCCTCCATCACTATCCATTTGTATTATTAAGATAAACACTTCATTCACTTCCCAAAAAAATGTTTCAATCTTTATTTTTTCTTTCATGGCTTCATTTTAAGATCCTCTTGTTAGAAAAAAACTTGTGTATAAAACAGTTGTACAAAGAATGCACCCATGGCCGGTTAAGGGAAAACTGGAAAAGTTAATTCACGTGTCCCCATTAATAGGATGTACTACATTCATAGTTTCCCCTTGGGTGAAAATGAATGAACATAAAATTAATTTGGGAAAAAAAGGGAATATAAGGCTGCCATTTTGCAAGTTGCAAATTCTCAAAACCCCGTAATATCTGTCCCTCAGGTAGAGACCATTGGCTTTCAAAGCTAGCATTGTTCTCATGTTACATCAAATATTACATAAATTGAATACATGTACCTAATAACTGACTTCTCTCAGGTTTAGCTTAAGTCCACATTCATATCTCTTTTCAGCAGTGGCTATTGTTAAACTCATTGTAGGTGACATGATCAATCGGAGAAGAAAAAATCCCTCTCAATTTGTTTTTGAAAATTTGAAAGAATTACTTGCTTACTTGTCTGATGCTTTGAAATAAATTTGCAGCAATGCATACAAGGCAAAATAAACAAGTCCACTGTTGTATGTATACAAGTCCACTGTTGTACTATACAGGTCCACTTTTGCATGTCTCTACTGCTAGTTGTAGCCATGTGATCTTGTAGTCAAAATAAGATCTTCGAAAATAACTCCCAATGCATGTTTTACACTTTCACATGATTTCTTGCTTTCTTCACTCATGTTATGATTCAGAAAACAATATGGTTGACCATGGAGATGGGTTGACACTAACAAAATTAGGAATTCCACTTTTGTATGTTTAGACAAACAAGTCCATGTTCACGTATTTAATCTGCTGCTCGTATTCTGCTGACTGTATCTATGTATGATTTAAAGGAGTAGGCCCTATCCCTTACTTAAATAAAAAAATATGGAAGTCCACTGTTGTATAGTTAATCATGATGGTCCATGCCTTCAGAGATTGAAGGCCCAGGTGCATCACATTTTCTTTTCTTTCATTATTCATTTATTTATTGTAAACCAGGACCTAGGTTCGTTGTCTGATACTTCGGAATAAACTTGCAGCAATGCATACAAGGCAAAATAAACAAGTCCACTGTTGTATGTATACAAGTCCACTGTTGCATGTATACAACTACAAGTCCACTGTTGCATGTATACAGGTCCACTGCTGTATGTATACCGGTAACTGTTGTATGTATACCGGTAACTGTTGTATGTATGTATAGAAGTGCACTGCTGTATGTACATACAGGTCCACTGTTGTATGTATAACTGTTGCATGTATATAAGTCCACCATTGTATGTATGCAAGTCCACTGCTGTATGTATACAGGTCCACTGTTGTATTTACAAGTATAACTGTACGCATATAAGTCTACTGCAGTGTAGTACATGTACAGTGTATGCATAAAGGCCACTGTTGTATGTATACAAGTCAACGCTTGCATGTCTGCCCTGCTAATTCTCATAATAACAGTGTTAGTCAAAAAACAGTCCATGTAAATAACTCGACTTTCCAAGGCACATTGGATAACTTGACACATCGCTTTGTTTTGTTTTGTTCTGGTTTGTTTTACATTTTTTGTTTTTGCTTTCTGCCCTCCATTGATATGCAAATACAAAGCAATTCCTTTCTCAATTTGCTGCTGATGTCAATGTTCGCTTGTTTCTGTCCAGGTATCGTTCATGTTTCTTTGTGTACTAAATGAAAAAGTCCTCAATTTAAAAAAAATATGTTCCAGGCTAATTGATGTATTTTCTACGTACACTATTTTAAGCCAAGAAAATATTTTTTTAATTTTCATCAGGGAATTTGAGTTGAAAGCTTGTTTAATCTGGCCTATCTGAGAGAAACCTTGATATTCGTTTACAAGGGCCCTGAACTGGAAAATAAGTGAGTCCACGTTTGGATCGTTCTGGCAATGTTTCCACATTATTTTTTGCACGTTTATACATGTTCGTGTTTCGTAGACACCTGCAATCGTGGACTTTTACAAAAGTGCACACCATGAAATCGAAGACGCACGGGAAACTTGGGCGTCGACGGTTGTCAAGCCTTCATTGTAAAAATGAAAGGAAAAATTTGTATTCCCTGTTCAACGAGGGCGCTTCTTTATTTTCCTTTTTTTTAGCAGAGGCTATAGGTTCATAAAAAAGTAATAATAAATAAATAAACCGCATTGGTTTGGCGCCTTCATTCGGTAGTCTGGTTCGCTCCCGGCCCGACATGACGGGCGTTAGCCGGAGATTCTTGACCTGGGAGCCAGACTAGCAGGCGGCCGGCCCGCGCGCGCACAGGGGAGGGATGGCGACCGCGATTAGGCGGTGGATCTACTGCTTTTGAGATGTGTGATCATCCAATCAATCTGTTAACAAACTTTAAGAAGTAAAGTTTTGGCAGAGGTGAGTACATTACTCATTTCATCATGTTCAAGATTACGTTTCAATTTTCCATTTTGATTTTGGTTTTCTGGACAAGAATCGGGTTGAGGCTTGGCCTAAAATTGCGCCAGTGCACAGAACAGCTAGCTGTTGTGTTTAAGGCCCAGTGTGCATTGTGGGACCGTTTATATCGAGACATTGGCCCTTTCCAAAAACACAGCTCCGGCTCCGGCTTCGTCTCTGTTATCAAAAAGCTGAAAATACAAGTTTGGGTTCTTTGTTGAGCTGAAGTTCGAGAGCCTTGTTAAGAATAGAGTTTTTCTCAAACCGGAGCCAAAGGCCAGCCGTTTTAGTTCATGCCCTGTACTTGAAAATAGATTTAGCCTAATGAATGAGGGAGAAGCCGGAGCCGAAGCCGGAGCCGGAGCCGGAGCCGAGGTTTGGAAAATGTCGATGCATTTAGTCAGTGTATAATACTGCATGTTGAATAGTACTACCAGCGTAATAATGTTTTCGGTTTGCTCATAATTTAGACTGAAAATGGCGTGGCGTACACATTGTGAACACAGCGAAAGGCTGGATGCAGTACAGTGTTACATCCGCAGCTTAATAATTGCAGTAACGGCACTGTTCATCTGGGTGATTTTTTTGACATTTTTTAATTTTCTGGAGGCATTTTTGTAGGCCTGGGGCTTACATCTAGTACATAGGCCCCTAGTATGTATATCAAATTGGCCCTAGGGCCTATGCCTAACTTACATGTAGTTGGCAATGGCATGAGTCTCTATAGACTAGACCAATGCCAAGGCAATGTGCACCATCATCTCCTAAATACGCAGGCCTACAGGTTAGTACATTTTAATCTGATCCAACTCAATCACAGAGGACTTCTATTTTTGTATAATAAACAGTGTAGGCCCCCTATCTGGTCAATCTAGATCATGTAGGCCTACATGATGTAAAAATCACAGGGGCCAATTTCATACAATTACTTGAGCTGCTTATCACAAAAATTTGCTTAAGCACAAAAATACTTGCCTGGTAAAATTAGGTTGCATGTTTGTTATGTTAATTTTAAAGCAAACAACAGTTAGGCCTAAGAGTCACATGGAATATAAAGCGCATGAAATTATGGCTGTTGACCTGATTATTATTAATAAAAGCAACTTGTTTTGGGCCAATTTCATAGAGCTGCTTAAAATTTGCTTATGCACAAAAACAAATTGCTTTGTAAGGGCTACCAGCCAAACTTCCATGTGATTAATATTATCTGTGACTGGTATTTAGCTGTTGTTTGATAAGCATAACAATCACTGTTGAATTTTGGCTGGAAACCCACTTTTACTAAGCAAGAATTTTTGTGCTTATGCAAATTTTTGTGCTATATGCAGCTTAATAAATTTGACCCCTGCTTGAGCATTTGGGAAGCCTGTGCCTATCTGTTCCTATAATCAATGGTTATAATTATTTTGTGAACTAAAGTGGTTGAATCCTGTATTTATGTGTGTTACTAATTTACATTCGGTCGGACGGAAAACTTTTTGCACAATGGGATCTTATGGACATTACCCTGACATTATATCATCATGTTCAAAACTAAAATAGTGTTTAACACTTAATTCATTTTAGTGCTTTGTGTGATCATTGGACTGAGTGCTTTTATATGCCACTAATTTTCTGGGGTAGACCTATGAGGTGTGCCTACACATAAAAGGCAAGTTTATAATGGCCTGATAGAATTGGTGAATTATCTTAAAAATTTCTCACTTTTTATGACCATATTTTTTTTATTAAAATGATGCCGTTTCGTTGTTTGTTACAGCATGATACGTACTAGGCGGAGCAGGAGAGTTTCTCCTCTAATTGAGGCAGAAAAGTTCTGCCAGAGTAAAACAGACCCAAGTGGATTTGAAAAACGCCACATAAATGACGCGATAGGTAAGATGTTCAAATTTAATTTCAGAATTAGGATATGTTTTCCTTTTTGCAAGTCTCAAAAATGCGTTGCAGTCCCGAGGTTGGCACCTGTGTGAGGTGATTATAAACATAGTCGCAGATGTTGTTCAAACTTTTATTTTGTCAACCAAGTCATGAGAAAAAGTAGTGAAAAAATCACACTATTCATAACATCGACTTTTGGGGGGGGGGGTGATTACATCAATCCAAATCAGCAGGATAGTTTGTGAATCCAATTTTCTTGATGATGACAGCATTTCAGAATAAACATTTCACAGGAAGATTGGTATATCGACATTGTCTACAATTCTTTCATACTGAAAATGAAGTTATTTGGGTCACTGATAACCAATTCTCAACCAGAAAAGGTGATAAATCCTGGTTGCAGCATGTAATATTTAAATTGCTTTTCACACATTAGGCCTACCAAATTTTGCTGTTTTTATTTGATGCCTATTGTTATAAACATGCACATGGATGTAAATGTTGATATGTAATATTAAAATAGTAATCATTATACTTTTTGATAGTGGCCCATGCCAAAAACTATGCCAACTGTGATTACTCTTGGTACATTGTTCATTAATGTAGTGCTGCTTTGGTTTCAATAATAGAAGCTTAAAATAGGAGCACAACCAATTGAAAAATCGTTCAATGATGGGGGCTTCTGCATAGTGTTGGTTGTACAATAACAAAGTTGGAATCTTCAGATTTATTCACTGAAATTAATATGCATGGTCTACACAGCTATTGAATTATATATTCCTTCCTATTATATCAATGGTAATAAGCCCAAACAGAAATGTTCATATACATCATATGAGGTTTTTAGGGGCAGGGAAATTTGATGTAAAAATGTTAAATTCCTTTTGTTTCTCATTTAAATGGAAAATAATCAATCTAATACTGATTAATTAACATTCAAAAGACTAGATTCTTCCAATTCTGTGTATTTTTGCTCTCTTTTTCGGTGGACCTGTTACCTCTATTGTAAACCAGGCCTTAAAATCATTGTTTTTATTCTTTCCAGGATATGGTGTTTTCACAACCAGAGACTTCGAGAAAGGCAGCTTTCTGTTGCAATATCGGGGTCAGGTGTCAATCTCTTCGACAGAAGCATCACAAGATGAGGAGGATGACACATATGCATTCCATTTCAAATATAACAAGAACAATTACAGGTGGGCTGACAATAGTGAGCTGCACATGGCAGTCACATGGAAAGAGTAGTTGCAAAAGAAATGTTTTATGCTAAATACATTGTGTACTGGATTTTATCTACATATTTCTCCTAGGTTTGTACAGTTTTGTACAATAATACTTATGAATAAATATGTTCAGGTTTGTTAATCATTGTTTACATACTTCTGTCATACATGAGTTGTTCATCTAAGGATTTTTGCAAAAAATTTGCAAGCCTGTAGTTGCCCAGCCTTTTCATCTGCCTAAAAAAATGCAACTGGGAAGTAGTTTTCACCTCTTCGGTATTTCATCTCAAATCTTTAAATGTGCTAGCTTGCAAAGACGGGTATTCCATTCTATATCGGAAGCTTAATTCAGGTTTGCATATGGGTTGATGCTTCGCATTGTTTCTGGCTATCCTCATCCCAACTCTATTCATACTGTCCATTGACCACTATTGTAGGGACTGTTTTTCTCTGGTTTCAGTTATGTGTAGCTCCACCTTAGCTAGTCATGGCCTAGTGGCAGGAGAATCTCATACAAAATTGTGGTCACCCTGAAACAAATTATAAAATACATTAAAAAATATGTAAATCCATTTCACTGCTCGCGGGGAAATGTGAATTTGCTAGGGAATTGCATAATACATGGGTGTAGAATTAAAAAAAAAGAAGTGAAAACTAAGTCAAAATAATCCCAAGAATTTATACGCATATTGTTGGAATGTTTTGTTGGAATTGTTGGGAACTCCATTCAAAAATTAACAATTTACCAATTGCAATTGGTATTTTTTTTGTAGAATTGATGCTTCAAAGGACAACTGCCTTGCAAAATACATCAATGATGAGCACAGGCACCCGAACTGCAGAATGAAGAGACACATTATCAACAACACCCCCCACCTTTGTCTTTTTGCTCTTATTGACATCAAAAAAGACACAGAATTAAGATATGACTACGGGCAAGATGAATATCCTTGGCGCAAGGTAAAAACTTGTTTTTCTTCTTTCTAAATCACCATAGTTAGTGATAAACATGCTGTCCAACTCACCTTTCCTTGACAATGTGGTGCATTTATCTGGATCAATTAGCAAAATATGATGATACTTACAATTAACATGTATTTATCACATTGCTGCGCAACCCTTTTCTCGCTTAATCCACACACTGCAGGGGCCAACTTCATAAAGCACTAAGATTGTAACTAGATTATAACTTTGAGTTGCCAAATCACCATGGTGATTTGTATTGTGATGTCACACATTGCTAAGTAATTACGATAAATTGACAATTTGTGAAATCAACCACTGACAAATTTCAGGTGGACCTGTGATCAATCGTAACTCAGCTTACGATTGATATCCAATTATTATCCGCAGTGTTTTTGTAATTTATGATAGCGCAGCGATGCATTGTGTGATTAATTGTAAGGTATGGTGATCGAGTTTTGGCCACTGAACACATCAGGTATTATTACATAAGGTACATGTACACAAAATACCAGTTTAATCAAAGCACATCCTTTCACATATTGTATTTTACCAGCTTACTGCTATGCAAGTTGCAATCATTTCAAATTTGTTATTGTAGGCCACATAAGAAAAGTGCATGTGGTCTTTGAAACTAAATACATCCCACCCAAGCTTGTGATTATAGATTGTACAATTAACATTAACAATAGAAAGCCAGAGAAAATCATTGTCAGAGACTGATTTTTGTGAAGAACAAACAAGGATATAACATTATTTGGACCGGGATTTCAATTAAAATATAGCTGGCAAGTTACCCAACACAAATGACTTGTGAGCTTGACGGTTTTTGTTTTTGTTTTGTATGTTTTTGTAGGTTAAAGATAACTCATCAGTTGGTGACTTGAGCACACTCCTGCAAGACAGAACACTCACATCTACACAGCCAGGACAACCAGTGAGGTCATCTCAGGGTACATGTACTGCAACTGCTGGTCTTGCCATACATTCTCCTTCAGCTGGCAAGTTGAGTCCACTCCTGGAAGATGAACCACTCACATCTAGCCAACCCTTACAACCTGTGAGGCCATCTCAGGGTACTTGTACTGCAGCTGCTGGTCTTGCCATACATTCTCCTTCAGCTGGCAAATCGGGTCCACTCTTGGAAGATGAACCACTCACATCTAGCCAACCCTTACAACCTGTGAGGCCATCTCAGGGTACTTGCACTGCAGCTGCTGGTCTTGCCATACATTCTCCTTCAGCTGGCAAATCGAGTCCCCTCCATGAAGATGAACCACTCGCATCTAGCCAACCCTTACAACCTGTGAGGCCATCTCAGGGTACTTGTACTGCTGCTGCTGGTCTTGCCATACATTCTCCTTCAGCTGGCAAATTGAGTCCACTCCTGGAAGATGAACCACTCACATCTAGCAAACCCTTACAACCTGTGAGGCCATCTCAGGGTACTTGTTCTGCAGCTGCTGGTCTTGCCATACATTCTCCTTCAGCTGGCAAATCGGGTCCACTCTTGGAAGATGAACCACTCACATCTAGCCAACCCTTACAATCTGTGAGGCCATCTCAGGGTACTTGCACTGCAGCTGCTGGTCTTGCCATACATTCTCCTTCAGCTGGCAAATCGAGTCCCCTCCATGAAGATGAACCACTCGCATCTAGCCAACCCTTACAACCTGTGAGGCCATCTCAGGGTACTTGTACTGCTGCTGCTGGTCTTGCCATACATTCTCCTTCAGCTGGCAAATTGAGTCCACTCCTGGAAGATGAACCACTCACATCTAGCCAACCCTTACAACCTGTGAGGCCATCTCAGGGTACTTGTTCTGCAGCTGCTGGTCTTGCCATACATTCTCCTTCAGCTGGCAAATCGGGTCCACTCGTGGAAGATGAACCACTCACATCTAGCCAACCCTTACAACCTGTGAGGCCATCTCAGGGTACTTGTTCTGCAGCTGCTGGTCTTGCCATACATTCTCCTTCAGCTGGCAAATCGGGTCCACTCGTGGAAGATGAACCACTCACATCTAGCCAACCCTTACAACCTGTGAGGCCATCTCAGGGTACTTGCACTGCAGCTGCTGGTCTTGCCATACATTCTCCTTCAGCTGGCAAATCGGGTCCACTCTTGGAAGATGAACCACTCACATCTAGCCAACCCTTACAACCTGTGAGGCCATCTCAGGGTACTTGTTCTGCAGCTGCTGGTCTTGCCATATATTCTCCTTCAGCTGGCAAATCGGGTCCACTCTTGGAAGATGAACCACTCACATCTAGCCAACCCTTACAACCTGTGAGGCCATCTCAGGGTACTTGTACTGCAGCTGCTGGTCTTGCCATACATTCTCCTTCAGCTGGCAAATCGGGTCCACTCTTGGAAGATGAACCACTCACATCTAGCCAACCCTTACAACCTGTGAGGCCATCTCAGGGTACTTGTACTGCAGCTGCTGGTCTTGCCATACATTCTCCTTCAGCTGGCAAATTGGGTCCACTCTTGGAAGATGAACCACTCACATCTAGCCAACCCTTACAACCTTTGAGGCCATCTCAGGGTACTTGTTCTGCAGCTGCTGGTCTTGCCATACATTCTCCTTCAGCTGGCGAATCGGGTCCACTCTTGGAAGATGAACCACTCACATCTAGCCAACCCTTACAACCTGTGAGGCCATCTCAGGGTACTTGTACTGCAGCTGCTGGTCTTGCCATACATTCTCCTTCAGCTGGCAAATCGGGTCCACTCTTGGAAGATGAACCACTCACATCTAGCCAACCCTTACAACCTGTGAGGCCATCTCAGGGTACTTGTTCTGCAGCTGCTGGTCTTGCCATACATTCTCCTTCAGCTGGCAAATCGGGTCCACTCTTGGAAGATGAACCACTCACATCTAGCCAACCCTTACAACCTGTGAGGCCATCTCAGGGTACTTGTTCTGCAGCTGCTGGTCTTGCCATACATTCTCCTTCAGCTGGCAAATCGGGTCCACTCTTGGAAGATGAACCACTCACATCTAGCCAACCCTTACAACCTGTGAGGCCATCTCAGGGTACTTGCACTGCAGCTGCTGGTCTTGCCATACATTCTCCTTCAGCTGGCATATTGAGTCCACTCCTGGAAGATGAACCACTCACATCTGGACAACTTGTACAACCTGTGAGGCCATCTACGGGCACTGCTGCTTGCCTTGCTGTACATGCTAATGTTGCTGAGTCGTCCGATGAAAACTTTACAGATGACAGTTCAGACTATCTTCCCGGCTCATCATCTGATGAGTCTGACGCTGGGTCATCTGATGAATTGGAGGGGTATCATAGATCCCCGAGTCCCATCATACCCATGCCACGAGAAAGAAGCTGGCGACACCATGCCACAGAGACAAAGCCTTCACAATCGGAACCTGACAGTAGAAGCCCTGAAGTCTCATCAAGCTCAGATATTGTTGTTTTGATGACATCAAATGAGGGTGGCCGTCAATGGGATAAGCCTCAGTACTGCCCATTTTGCCAAACGAAACAGAAAAAGCTCCCACGCCACTTGGCATCTCCGATGCACAGAAATGAAGCACAGGTGAAGGCATGGCTCTCTACAACTGATGAACAGGAGAAGAAGCAACAACTGACGCTAATGCGAAATTATGGGAATTTTTTGCATAATTCATCAGTTTTGCAAGCAGGCAAAGGAACACTTATTGTGGTGTACCGCCCCACATTCCGTGCGAACCCTGAAGATTATCTGCCTTGCCAGCATTGCTATGGCTACTTTGCGAAGTCCGATCTTTGGAAGCACAAGTGCTCTCAAAAGCCAAAGGATGAATCAGATGAACCTTGTTCGACAAAAAGAACAAAGAGAACCATGCACTGTCAGCCTGGAAGAATGCTTCTCCCATGCACGCCCGGAGTAAGCCAGCGCACTCATGAGATACTTTCCAAGATGAACACTGATAAAGTTTCTCAGCTCGTCAAATCTGACCGATTAATAAAGATGTTTGCGCAGAAGCTTACAATGAAACACGGCCACACTCAAGACCAGGAGGGATACATCAGACAAAGAGTAAGGGAGGTTGCAAGAGCAGTGCTTGAGTACAGAGAGCTGACAAACACAAGAAATGCTGAGTTAGCAGACCTGATCTGCCCAAGGAAATTTGAAGATGTAATACGTGCAACAAGAATCACTGCGGGTTTCAATGCTGATACTAACCTGTATACAACACCGAGTTTGGCATTGAAGATAGGTCACAGCTTAAAAACCTGCGCTGAAATACTCTGTGGTGAAGCACTAATGACGGGGGACGATACCCTCGAGAAAAAATGCAAAGCATTTGTTTCGCTATACTCCACACAGTGGGAGGATCAAGTTAGTCACCATGCTTTGCGTACCTTGCACGAAGCAAAGAGGAACAACCCAAAGTTGTTACCATTGACAGACGACATAGTTAAGTTGTCCCGCTTTCTTAAGTCGGAGGCTGCTTCTAGAGAGGAGGTGCTGAATAATGCAACTGAGCCAGCAGAGATCCAGAAAGCATGGCGTAGACTTGCAGAAGTTCTCCTAACCCATGTCATCGTGTTTAATAGAAAGCGACCAGGAGAAGTTGCGAAGATGACATTGGAAGACTATAATAAGTGTACCAGTGGTGAAGAAGGCTTAGTAGATGAAGCTTTGACAAAGTGGGAAAAAGCACTATGCAGGTGTCTCTGGCGTGTTGAAATTGTCGGAAAACGATCCAGAACTGTGGCAGTCCTTTTCACTAATTCCATGAAGCATGCGTTAGACACACTGACAACTAAAAGGAGTGAAGCAGGAATCAATGACAGCAATACCTACCTGTTTGCAGCCCGATGTGGAGTCGGTCATCTGAGGGGTCCAGACACTGTCCGTGAGCATGCCATGTGCTGTGGTGCAGAACAACCAGGATTTCTACGCGCCACAAGGTTAAGGAAGCACATCGCGACTGTCTCGCAGATTATGAATCTGCAGGAGAATGAGCTAGATATACTTGCAAATTTCCTTGGTCACGATGTTCGGACCCACAGGCAATATTACCGCCTACCCGAATCGACATTACAAGTTGCTAAAGTTTCAAAAGTTCTCTTGAAGATGGAGAGGGGAGATATCCAGAGCCTGGCAGGGAAAAGTCTCTCTGATGTCTGCCTCAATCCCTTAGAAGGTAAATTAAGGAAGTAAGGCCTGTATATCAAGTTAGCTTACAAAATGATTCACAGTGGTGGTTCTTCTCTAACTTAAGTTTATAATTACCCTTTTGAGAATAGAGCAAACATGTACTTATGAAAGCACTGCATGAAACTTTGGAGAAAAGGTGGAATTAGGAAGGAACGCCACTATGGCAGCATACTCTGGATTTGCTGACCCGTGTCTCACATCTCCCTGCTGAATCACTTGCCGATCATTCCATAATTGCCTGTGATTTCTTTTTTTTCAGAGTATGACACTGATGCACAATCTGATGACTCGGATCAGTCAGATGCTGATCTGCCACAAGAGCCACTGGTGACCTCCACACAGGGCAGAAAACGAAAAGGTATGTATGCCTCTAAGTTTAAGCGACCAGTATGTGTCTGAAATCTAGATAGTTTCAGGCCTGGACCTTAGTGGAGGCCACTGGAGGAATGCAGGCCGTGCCCCAGCACACTGGCCTGTATGCCCCTCGGAAAATAATAACCACTTTTCAGTGCTACTAGGCCTTTCATTGGAGCTTCACCACACAAAATTTCAGCATAAGTTTTTCAACTGGCCTATCTTCAATGCCAAGCTCGGTGTTGTATACAGGCAGGGATGGGTCCTCTCTTTTTTGATGAAAATCCTGAGGAATGCAGTGCACTTTGTAGCTCATGACTCACTTTTGGAGTCCTGTTAATTTTGCACATGCTCAGTTTCCCCTTATGAGTCAGTGCTTATGCCTGCTTCTTTAAGAAAAATATCAAATTAATAGGCCTCAAGCCCCCCTTCAACAACATTTTTTTTTTTAATTTTGCTCTTTTATTCAAAGGGAGATTTTTGCACCAAAATTTGATCTACTGCATTGCTCATATTCATCATGGAACAATGCTTTGTCTTCAGAAGGTGGAAGGGGTGCATTTGTGCAGTCCAGAATGCATTACTGATAATTATGAGCAGGTGATACACTTAATCATTGTTATTAAACCTGCAGGTGCACTTGACCAGCAGCGGGAACCCCAAAAGAAGAGATCCTGGAGTGACAGAGAAAAGCAGGCTGTAGTAAGACATCTTGGTGGCTACCTGCGGAGTCGTAAGGTGCCAGGGAAAGCTCCAATAATGAAAGCCTTCAATGCTGAGCCAGTTACCTTCGCAAATCGGTCATGGAAGAATGTTAAAGACTTCGTAAGGCATCACATCAGTAAGAAAGACCCAGTGGGCTTTCTTAAATCCTAAATTCTGTTGTATTCACATTAATCACTTCACTTTTGCTTTTACCAGTATTTTAGCCAGCTTTTTGGTATTCGTATACCAATGCGAGATTGAAGGCCCAGGTGCATCTCATTTTTTTTTTTTTTACAGCATCAAAGAGGGATCAAAAATGCAAAATTTCATTCTGCAGAAGTTCTTTTAAAAATGTCAGTTACAAATGTTAAAAATAAGAAGAGAAATTCCAAGAAAGACAAGGAGTCAATGTCCATTTTTGTTTCTTTTCTTTGAACTGACAACTGTTTTTTTGGATGCAGAAGTTCTTATTTTTGTCAGTTACAAATGTTAAAACAAAGGTACCTCGACATGTCGAGATAAATTCAAAGAAAGACAAGGAAGTCAATGAACATTTTTGTTTCTTTTCTTTGAACTGACAACTGTTTTTTTGGATGCAGAAGTTCTTATTTTTGTCAGTTACAAATGTAAAAACAAAGGTACCTCGACATGTCGAGATAAATTCAAAGAAAGACAAGGAAGTCAATGTACATTTTTGTTTCTTTTCTTAAAACTGACAACTGTTTTTTGGATGTAAAAGTTCTTATTTTTGTCAGTTACAAATGTAAAAAAAAATGTACCTTTACATGCCAAGAGAAATTCCAAGAAAGACAAGGAAGTCAATGTACATTGTTGTTTCATTTCTTTGAACTGGCAACTGTTTTTTGGATGCAGAAGCTCTGATTTAAACAAGATACATTGACATGTCAGGAGAAATTCCAAAAAAACAAGGAAGTCAATGTACATTTTTGTTTCTTTTCTTTGAACTGACAACTGTTTTTTTGGATGCAGAAGTTCTTATTTTTGTCAGTTACAAATGTAAAAACAAAGGTACCTCGACATGTCGAGATAAATTCAAAGAAAGACAAGGAAGTCAATGTACATTTTTGTTTCTTTTCTTAAAACTGACAACTGTTTTTTGGATGCAAAAGTTCTTATTTTTGTCAGTTACAAATGTAAAAAAAATGTACCTTTACATGCCAAGAGAAATTCCAAGAAAGACAAGGAAGTCAATGTACATTGTTGTTTCATTTCTTTGAACTGGCAACTGTTTTTTGGATGCAGAAGCTCTGATTTTTGTCAGTTACAAATGTAAACAAGATACATTGACATGTCAGGAGAAATTCCAAAAAAGACAAGGAAGTCAATGTACATTTTTGTTTCTTTTCTCTGAACTGACAACTGTTTTTTTGGATGCAGAAGTTCTTATTTTTGTCAGTTACAAATGTAAAAACAAAGGTACCTCGACATGTCGAGATAAATTCAAAGAAAGACAAGGAAGTCAATGTACATTTTTGTTTCTTTTCTTAAAACTGACAACTGTTTTTTGGATGCAAAAGTTCTTATTTTTGTCAGTTACAAATGTAAAAAAAATGTACCTTTACATGCCAAGAGAAATTCCAAGAAAGACAAGGAAGTCAATATACATTGTTGTTTCATTTCTTTGAACTGGCAACTGTTTTTTGGATGCAGAAGCTCTGATTTTTGTCAGTTACAAATGTAAACAAGGTATCTTGACATGTCAAGAGAAATTCCAAAAAAGACAAGGAAGTCAATGTGCATTTTTTTTTCTTTTCTTTGAACTGACAACTGGGTTTTTTTGGATGCAGAAATTCTGACTTTTGTCAGTTACTAGGGTACCTTTAATTGACATGTCAAGATAAATTCCAAGAAAGACAAGGAATTCAATGTACATTTTTGTTTCTTTTTCTTTGAACTGACAACTGTTTTTTGAATGCAGGAGTTCTTATTTTTGTCAGTTACAAATATTAAAAAGCTTCCTTGGCATATCAAGATAAATTCCAAGAAAGACAAGGAAGACAATGTACATTTTTGTTTCTTTTCTTTGAAATGACAACTGTTTTTTTGGATGCAGGAGTCCTTATTTTTGTCAGTTACAAATATTAAGAAGCTTCCTTGGCGTGTCACGAGAAATTCTAAGATGGAAAAGGAAGTCAAAGTCTCTTTTCTTTTTTTTTGTCGTAAGTGTACAAGACTTCAGAATCTTCCAATCTTGTATTTGTCAGTTTAGAAGCATTCTGAAGCTAACTTGACTTGTCAGGAAAACTGCAAATATGTTTTTTCTATACAAATGGCCACTACATTATCCTGTTGTTTTCAGCTGTCAGTTTTGTGTTTTTGTTACATATTTTACTCTAGCTAAGAGGTGGTTTTGCATTTTTTGTGCCTCTGAGAGACATATTGTTATTGAGAATGATGTATTTTTAAGGGGGTTTTATTTTAGTTTTTTTTGTAAGTTTGTTTGCTTTAGGTGCCGTGGATCCTATGTAAACAGACCTGAAGGCTTCTTTTATTGATTTTGAACATTTTTACCTGCAATAGGACTTTGGATAAGTAAGCCATGGCAGTAAACTTCATTGTGCATATATATATCAAATAATTTTCCAATGTATCTGTGAATGAAAGAGATCGCCAACCAATGATTTGCCTTGGATACATTAAAACGTCAAAATAAGATCCTCGAAAATAACTTTCCCTTTCAATTCATGTTTTACATTTTACTTGATTTCTTGCTTTCTGCCCACACATGATGATTTGAAGCAAAAAATGGTTGACACTCAGAAAATTAGGAATTCCACGTTAGTATGTTTAGACAAACAAGTCCATGTTGCTTATTTTGTCTGCTGCTGGTATTCTACTGGCCTTGTAGAGTGAAAATGGAAAAAAAAACTATCACTTTTAATTTTCATGTTGGATAATTTGAACTGATTTATTGCTTTCTGTATCCATGTATGAGTTTGCAGTAGGTACTAATCCCTTACTCATGGAAGCCCACTGTTGTATGGTTAATCATAAAGGTCCACGTTTGTACTTATTCTGCCTTTGGTATTCGTATGGCAATGCTGAAGAGATTGAAGGCCCAGGTGCATCACATTTTCTTTTCTTTCTTTTCTCATTTATTTATTGTAAACCAGGACCTAGGTTCGTTGTCTGATACTTCGGAATAAATTTGCAGCAATGCATACAAGGCAAAATAAACAAGTCCACTGTTGTATGTATACAAGTCCACTGTTGTATGTACAGTATACAGGTCCACTGTTGTATGTATACAGGTCCACTGTTGAATGTATACAGGTCCACTGTTGAATGTATACAGGTCCACTGTTGTATGTATATAGGTCCACTGTTGAATGTATACAGGTCCACTGTTGTATATATACATGTCCACTGTTGTATGTATACAGGTCCACTGTTGTTTGTATACAAGTCCACTGTTGTATGTATACAAGTCCACTGTTGTTTGTATACAAGTCCACTGTTGTTTGTATACAGGTCCACTGCTGTATGTATACAAGTCCACTGTTAAGTCCACTGCTGTATATGTATACAAGTCCACTGTTATATGTATACAAGTCCACTGTTGTATGTATACAAGTCCACTGTTGTTTGTACACAAGTCCACTGTTGTATGTGTACAGGTCCACTGCTGTATGTATACAAGTCCACTGTTAAGTCCACTGCTGTATATGTATACAAGTCCACTGTTGTATGCATACAGGTCCACTGCTGTATGTATACAAGTCCACTGTTAAGTCCACTGCTGTATATGTATACAAGTCCACTGCTGTATGCATACAGGTCCACTGCTGTATGTATACAAGTCCACTGTTAAGTCCACTGCTGTATATGTATACAAGTCCACTGTTGTATGTATACAAGTCCACTGTTAAGTCCACTGCTGTATATGTATACAAGTCCACTGCTGTATGCATACAGGTCCACTGCTGTATGTGTATAAGTCCACTGTTAAGTCCACTGCTGTATATGTATACAAGTCCACTGTTGTATGTATACAAGTCCACTGTTGTTTGTATACAAGTCCACTGTTGTATGTATACAAGTCCACTGCTGTATATGTATACAAGTCCACTGTTGTATGTATACAAGTCCACTGCTGTATATGTATACAAGTCCACTATTGTATGTTTACAAGTGCACTGCTGTGTGTATACAGGTCCACTGTTGTATGTATAACTGTTGCATGTCTCTCTAATTGTGATAATAATATTATTAGTCAAAAAACAGTCCATGTAAATAACTCGACTTTCCAAGGCACATTGGATAACTTGACACATCGCTTTGATTTGTTTTGTTCTGGTTTGTTTTACATTTTTTGTTTTTGCTTTCTGCCCTCCATTGATATGCAAATACAGAGCAATTCCTTTCTCAATTTGCTGCTGATGTCAATGTTCACTTGTTTCTGTCCAGGTATCGTTCATGTTTCTTTGTGTACTAAATGAAAAAGTCCTCCATTAAAAAAAAAGGTGTTCCAGGCTAATTTATATATTGTCTACGTCAACTATTGATTTTTTCCCCCTAATTTTCTTTAGGGAATTTGAGTTGAAAGCTTGTTTAAAGGTTGAGTTCAACTTTGGTAACAAGCCAAAACAGAAATCTTCACAGATTTCCATACAACCTACAGGATATCAAGATGGTGCTGGTAGAAACATGCTATTAAAAAAAATTCAGCCTGAAATGCTGTATTATTCCAGAAAACCGTAAAACAAAACAACGAAACCATTTTCGATCGCGGCGATCAAAACTCAATAGACGGGTGCCCAGCAGAAAGACGAACAGAGCACGCTGTTCGAAACGTCGAGCCCCTCCGGTTCTTTTCAGAGCCACACTTTCTCTCGAAAGAGCAATTTTACATGGTGCCTCCGCAAACCTATTTATCCAGTCCACTGTTGAATGAAAGTCCACATTTGCATGTCTGTTCTGCTAGTTGTAGCCATGTGATCTTGTGAGTCAAAATAATAAGATCCTTGAAAATAAGTTGCCTTTTTATTGCACATTGAATAACTTGACAAATTCTTTTACTTTTCTTTTTCTATTATCTGCGCAGCTTCCAGTGATATACAAATCCTACTTAAGAGTTGCTAACTGAGCAAGTTAATAAAATACTGTAATGTATGGTTTAGTATGAAGGTCCACGATTTTATGTCAATACTTCAGGTATTTTAACACGCAACAAGTACAAAGGTCATTTTGTTTTAAATTGGATTCTGGTGTCAATGGTTTGCTTGCTTCTGTCCATTTAGGGGAAAGAAAATAATTAATAATCCACAGGAAAAAATGAAGTCTTACCTGTACCTTACCATTATACACCCAGCATACCGCGACCATGCATGATGCATGTCCTGTTGAAAATGAGTTCTCGGAAGGATTTTTATGATGCCATTATCATCGTTACTGATTTTCAATATACTAGTAATAAAGTGTTGCAAACTGCTTATAAATTTACCTGAAATATATCAAATACTTGCAGATAGTAGGGCCTAACGTTTCGATCCTAGCAGAATCTTTGTCCAAGGCGCCTTTGATAAAGATTCTGGGATTGAAACGTGAGGCCCTCCTGACTCCAAATACGTTATTCACTTTTTTGGACTCGTCGCCATCATTTTTTTATTCTAAAGTATTATTTTGTTAGATTTTATAGAAAATGATCGAGTCCTCGATTGCATGGTTTGAGCCAAAGAGTCCACCTTTGCAGGTCTATTTCAATTTTGTGCATAGTACGTCCACTATTGTAAGGCCTAAAATCAGTTCTCAAAGACAAGGCTTTTTCCTAATTTTCTTTATAGAATTTGGATTTATAGCTTCTTTAAACTGTGTTAGTCAAAAGAATTTCCATTATTCCTTTAAGACATGGAAAATAAGGGAGTCCACCATTGGATGGTTATGGCAAAATGTCCACACTTGCAGGTATATACAAGTATGTGTGTGTGTGTGTATGAATAGAATAAAACTGTTTAAGAATTGTATTTGTACACAACTTTGTCTATTCGCGTAGTTTATTTGTTGTTGTCTCGGGTCGGTTTTTTTTGTCTTTTATTAAATTAAATAAAATAATATTGAATTATTATAAGAATAAATAAAATAAAATAAAAAAATAAAATAAATATATACAAACAAAACAAAAAACAAACAAACAAATAAACAACAACAACCGACCAACCAAAAAGGGAATGCTCAGTATTTTTAAGGATAACGCGTCCCGAAACGGGTCATTGTATTCTCCGCACTCTATAAGAGAGGATCATGGAAAAGTACCTAAAGTCTCTCTATTACGATATCGACCGCGAAAGCGGTTTGAGCAACGTGAACAGGTTGTATCGAGCGGCCAAGCGCGATGGCAAGTACGAGATTACCCGAAAGCGCGTCCGAGACTT